>JAXFYN010001366.1:0-32396 GCA_036172215.1 Camellia granthamiana | reverse complement strand
AATGGGTTTATTTAGCATGCTTAGGAAGTGTTATGCATTTTGTGACTATGTGATAACATGCTTATGTGACTAAATGGGTATGAAACTGGACTTTTGGGATGTTATTTGTGCCTGTTAAATTCCTTGAGGTCTCATTAGAAGGGTACTTGATCAATACATGTTCTACTAGAATTCTTGGTTTTTCGTGGGGACGGATTTCATCGTAAAAGAATAGTCCGCATGTGTTTACATGACTAAATGCTTATATGGAGTGAAATTGAATTGTGTATATAGTAAAGAAATATATTGAATTGTTGTAGTCGAACGTGTGTGTAGACACCCCATTTTTGACCGACCTTAAGACCCAGACGTCACCGATTGAGCGCTCGGTGATGTTGCATATTGTGCTCGTTCTGAGGTCACGGAGCCTCGGCTGCGAGCCTTGCCTCCGGACTCCCGGACTCTTTTGTGCTTTGCCTCGGTTTGCGAACCAGGCCCTGTTTTCTTTGTTTTCTCTTCCCGAAGGGAGGGAGAGATCTTGCAGATCATCTCTCAGTAGCCGTAGGCTACGTTTCATGGGTCGTAGGCCATTTTTCCCGTCTGGAGCCCGGTTCCCGGTTTTCGGAGCCGTCGGCCGTGCGCCCTCGGTTCAGAGGACCAGCTTAACTACCTCCGTTTGCTCCAGTTTTTGGCACACACCTTGTTTTCCTCTCTTTTGAGAGACACCGTGGCCCGGGAGACCACCTTCATGGTCGAACGCCACTTCCGGTAGCCTAACAGCCTGTTTTCGGGGCCACCGAACTGCGTGTTTTGGCCCCCGAACCTTCGTTTTGCATCTGGTCTTGGTCCATTTTTGGTAGGGACTTTATTTTCATTGTTAGAAAGCTTGTAGGAGGGTGGGAGACCAGCAATTTTTCTAAAAAACCAGCTTTTTTGGTCAAAAGTGGTTCAGCATGAATTCGGGAAGGAGGAAAACATCTGCGCGGCTTCACCGAAACGGGAATAACTCTTTGCAAAAGAGGAATTCAGATATGAGGCCACCACCGTGGAAAGCTTACTTCCGGGGCTTCATTTTACACTCAAGAATCTCCTAAGGACAAGTCCGGACGGGGGAGATATGTTGGTTGAAGTAGGGGATCAATCCGGTTGGACCGAATCTGCGCGGCTTCACCAAAATTGGCATAACTTTTTCCATAGGAGGAATTTTAATGCAAGGTTTGCGGCATTGGAAAGCTAACTTCAAGGGCTACATGGATGACTAGCTTTAGGGCTTGAACCTTTTGACCCTGGTCGGCCGGCCACTTAGACTGGTCGGCCTACCACCTTGCCTGGTCGGCCAACCACTTGGCCCTTTTGCACCTGGCTGGCCACGTTTGTCCCTTCTGGTGCATTCCAGCTGTGCCAGCTATTTTGCACCAGACCCTCTGTCCGAGGGTCTGTCCTTTTGGGGGGATTTTTGAATTGGTTTTCCCCCCTTTTTTCCTTGGCTTCTCTCCCTCTATATAACCACCACCCCACCTCATTTTACAAGGGTTAGAAAGTTTTGGCTGGAGCATACATACAACTCCCCCTATCTCTATACTTCAAGCCTCCAAACCCTAATATTCTTGACCATTTTACACTACAACTCCTAGCCTACCACCTCTACCATCCATTCCAGCCCCTTGAACCTGATTTTAGAGGTTGAGAGCTCACAATCTTGGACCAAAAGCTGCTGCATTGCTGTGCTACAAGGGTAAGTCCTCATTTCCCCTTTTCTTGCACTATTTTGCTCTATACTTTAGCTCCATTTGCAAGCATTTTTGAGCCTTGGTGTAAACTGAAAATAGTCTTATTTTGAGCTCCTCTTCATGTTTGATTAAGGATACTTTTCTGTTTGAGGTCTCTTACATCCTTGTATGCTTTATCTCTCTTTTAGGGCTTATTTTGCATGATATATTAGCCTTATTTGTGAGCATTTTTGGACCTCGACCTAAACTGAAGAAAGTCTTGTTTTGACCTCCTCTTTAAGTTTGATTAGGTCACTTTTCTATTTGGAGTCATCTCTGACCTTGCATGCTTCATTTCCACATGCTTTGAGCCTTGTATTTGAGTATTTGCATTGGCCTTGTTTTGGCCTCTTGGCCACTGAAATCTAGTAGATTTTCAGCGGCCTTGATGTGTCTTTGAGCTCCAAAATCATAGAGGGGTGACCCTCTCACCCCTCCTTCTCTTTACTAGCATGCTTGGCCACCCAAAGGGACTCTATTTTGCATGCATGGAAGTCATGTTTCAGGCCTCATTTTGTGAGTTTTTAGGTCTGCCTTGGCTCTATCCAAGGCCCCTTTGGCCATATTTTATGTCTATGTTGCATGTGTAGAGGAATCCCATTCAAGGCCTTTCAAAGAGGCCTTTCTTTGCATGCTTCCTAGACCCATTTCAGGGCCTATTTGGTGGGTTTTAGGACTGTCATAACCCATTTCCAGAGTTGGTTTGGCCTTGCTAAGTGTCTATCTTATAGGTGCTTAATAACCCCTTGTATGGCCTTTTAAAGAAGCCCCTCATTTTTGCATGTGTTGGCTGCATTTCAGTGATTATTTGGGCATATTTTCACATGTTTTGTTCACTGATTTTTGCTGGTTTGGTGAGATCTCACATGCTTCACATACATGCAATGTAAACCATGTTTGCTAGTCAAAGTTGCATGCTATTTTAGCCCATCATGCTAGCATCTTTTGGTCATGCTTTGAACTAGAAATGTTCATGTTTTGGGACTTCCTTAGCTTTGTCTTTGTGCTTCATGGTCAAATAATGCATGCTTTGTATAGCTATAAGTCAATACATGTGTCTAGTTTTGAGTTTCGGGGCTCATCTCATGCATCGGGTGCCATATATCCATGATTCGGGATCATTTTGCATCATGTTTCAGTGCTGGAATTTGCATGTTTGTATGCCATATTTCATGCCTTGCCATGCCTTGTTAGAGTTGCATACTATGCCTTAGGTTCGGTCCTCGGTTTGCGTGCATGTGTGCACGCATTTCGATAGTCTCATTTTCATCTCATGGCTACTAATGTGAGTGTGGCTGAGGTCCACTCATGTTAGTGTAAGTCCATTATGCATTGTGTATGCCATTCCAATTCATAGCATTGCGTATGCTAGGTTGTATGATTAGTCGCATTGTGTATCCCATCTTAGTCTAGAGCATTGTGTATGCTAGGTTGTATATTAGTTGCATTCATGCATGTCATGCATATTGCATTATTTTTGGGATAGGAGTTAGCCAAAGCACGGGAAACGAGGTACGTTTCGTACTCCAAGTGACGGAACGTGTCTCAATTCTCGGTCGCCGACACTCCGGATTAACCATGATGGAGTCTCGGTCCTGTTATGTTTATATGTGCATTCATTTCATATTGAGTCGTGCAATTCGACTCCTCGGCCATCATGCATCGAGATGCGTGATTGGTGGCACGAGGATCGAGGCATGCATACATATGTGAAAATACATTGCCATGTCCCTTTTCTGCTCTCTGTTGCAGCAAATCAGAAACCGGCAATCTTTTGGAGCTTCGTGCAATATTTCGGCCTAATTGTAAATAGAGGCTAATTGGGGCATCGCAATGGATTTTCGCGCAAGGCAACTCAAGCACGCATCATTCATCATTCAGAACAGAGCTGAGGCGGTCCATAGATTTGCGTGCTAGTTTACTGCTTTCCTAGTTAAATTTGTTAATTAATTAGGGTTTTGTATTTATTCGGACTGTACTATTTATTCGGACTGTATATTATTTATTCGGACCCTCCGAGTGAGGGCAATGTTGTAATAAGTGTGCGTGCGTGTGATATATGCCTTCCAACCCCACGTCTTTCTCCCTTTTATTTACCAGCTTATGATGGTTAGATTAGGACATGTTTCAATTAGCATACAGTATGATAGCATGTTTGCATTCATTCATCTGTCTTGCATGCACCGGGCTCGGCGCATCATATTAACTGCATTGTATTTCAATTCCAAGTTGAATACTTGTTAGTTATAGCATTTCACATGCCATCTTTAGAATAGCCGAGCCTATCTTAGTTGCATTTTGCATGTGTTGCATTAGGCATTTCTGTATAGTTAGGATCATGCATGGATTTCTAACATAGCTTCTGTTTTGGCTTGGAGTATTCGGTAAGTTTTATGCTTTAGCATCCTTGCATGCGTGTGAGTGACTGCCATGATAGCATACTTACCATGAAGCTATGTGCTTATGTGATATGACTGCTTGAATACCTGTGGGTGAAGGTTGGGTTATTTGGGTTGAAACAATTCATTGATTGTGAGTTTTAAGCCCACTAGATAGTGGCAAAACCATCTTTTCTAAAGCCCACCTGAGGGTGGCAAAATCCGCATTTTTAGCCTACTTGCGAGTAGCAAACCGCTTTCAAAAACAAACATGAAATGTTTTGTTCCAATTCAGGCGACTCAGTCTATACTTGTATGCTATGCGCATCACATAGTAAATCTAGGCTAATAACCGGAATAAGAACGCATAACGTTTTCAAAACTCAATATCATGGTTAGTAGAGGCCGATCTTTGATCGGGCGAGCGGGGGTGCTCACGAAATGACCTTCCCCAATCGTACCCAAGTTCCCGAGCCGAGGCAACTTTGGTGATGACGGACACGTGGCCTTGGGCAACGAGTTAGGGTTTCCTAAATTTCCCAAAATAAAATATTTAGGTGGCGACTCTGTATCTGGCAAAGCAGACCATGTTTGGCACCTCTTTCAAAAATTTGTTTTCTCAAAACGATTTGCCGGATTTGGACTCTTTGGTTCAGATTGAGAACCGTGACAATTTGAGTCCTGAACTGTAGTGAGCCCAAAATGAATAGAACGGGGACTCATCCTCCCGGGGACGTTCGGGGACGTCTACAGTGTGAGTCAAGTTACGAGCACATATGAGTTAATGTGCTAAATTATTTCTCTTGTGTCCTTTATTAGGATGCCAGAAAGGGGTCAAGTCCGTGGTTGTAGAGGCGAGAGGCGTGGTAGGGCTCGCCGAGATGTGCATGAGGTACCGGTCCATAGGGTTCCGGTGCAAGAAGAAGGGTTCGGCCAAGCTAATATGGCCGAGCAAGCAGGCCAAGCTAATGTGGCCGAGCGGGTGGGACAAGCGGGTCAAACCACAATGGGGGCCCTAGCTCGAGAAATGGCAGGGGCTTTAAGAGAGTCTATGAACTTGTTAAGGGTGGAGAATCAAGCCCGAGAGAACACCGCCGAGTCAAGGGCGAGTTTCCTTACTAGAGAGTTCTTGCGGGCCAAACCGGATGAGTTCCATGGTGGTCCTAAGCCCAAGAAAGCGGATGAGTGGCTCGAACAAACTGTGAAGACATTTGAGATGCTTCACATCGAAGATAGTGAACTAAGAGTGACTTTAGCGAGTTACTACCTTAAGGGAGATGCGGGTCAATGGTGGAAATATGCCAAGGGTAGAGTGGCCCGAAATGGGAAGCCTTTGTGGTTGCTTTCCAAGATAAGTACATATCTCCCACTGCTAGGGAGAGATTGAGGCAAGAGTTTAAAGACCTCAAACAACTCGACATGCCCGTGGCCGAGTTTAAGGCGGTCTTCTCTAGTTTGTCCAGATTTGCACCAGAGTTAGTAGCAATGGAAGAGTGTCGTTACATTGAATTTGAAAAGAAATTGAAAACAAAAATTATGTTCAAGCTTGTCAGAAATATGATTCAGGAATATGACCGTCTTGTGGAGACGACGACACACGTAGAAATTTCTATACAAGTTGAGGAGGAGAGGCTTCAGAGTTCGAGGTCTTGGGGCCAAGAGTCTCAAGGAGACTATAGGCAGAACAAGAAGAGCAGGAACACCTATCCATCCCAGTCCCAACCACAACAATCTAGATCCACTTTTCCTTTGCCTAGTGTGGGTTTGGGAAAAAGTGCATCGAGTAGCTTCTCGTGTTTCAAGTGTGGTCAACGGGGTCACAAAGCCTTCTCATGCCCACAGAAGAGAGGAGGGCAGTTAATGTTACCACCACCTAACCGATCTCAAAGTCAGTCTCAGTCTTAGAATAAAAGTCAAGGGTTTAATTGTTATCAGTGTGGTTAGCCAGGGCATATGAAGAGAACTTGTCTACAGTTGGGAGGCGCATCTGGGGCATTAGGGTCGAGGCAGGCTCAGAGCCACTAGCAGGCTCAATCAGTCCAAGCTTCGTGAGTTAATCAGGGAGCCACTTCGGCTCAGTCAGTACAACAGGCTTATGCTCCGAGAGGGAAGCAAGTTAATCAAGGGCTACAGGGGCGTGTGTATGTTGTTACTGTGCCAGAGCAGTTGCCAGAATCCTCAGTTGTGAGATGTATTTTTGTTGTGAGTAATTCTTTGGCTAGTGTATTGATAGACACGGGTGCATCTAATTCATTTATATCTACTGCATTCACTTCTGCATTCGGGTTAGAGGTAGCATGGTTAGTGCCCCCACTCAGAGTAGAGTCCTCTGTTAGGGATACAGTTGATTTAGACCGAGGTTATCGTGATTGTGAAATAGAAGTCGCTGGGCATCGACTTCTGTTTGCTTTTGTGTTACTAGATATGCCGAGTTTTGATGTCATTTTAGGCATGGATTGATTGTGTTCTTATCAAGCTGTGATTGATTGTTACTGTCAGAGAGTTATGGCGTGCACTTCGGGTGGTGATCGTTTCTATTTTCTGGGGAACTGAATTAATAGAGCCTAGTAGGAGCAAGCTTAGTGGCCTTCTTGCAACTCTCTTGGATAGTGAGAGTGACGGGGCTCGTGTTGAGTTACCAAGGGTAGTTTGTGAATACTTGGATGTCTTTCCAGAAGATCTTACTAGTTTACCACCTCACCGAGAGATCGAGTTTTCCATTGAATTAGTGTCTGGCACGGTACCGATTTCCATGTCAACGTACAGATTTGCACCCGCCGAAATGCATGAGTTTAAGATTCAACTCCAAGAACTTTTAGACAAGGGCTTCATTTGCCCTAGTACATCGCATTGGGGACCACCGGCTCTCTTTGCGAAGAAGAATGATGGGTCATTGCTGTTGTGTATTGATTACCACAAGTTGAATAGAATTACAGTTAAGAACAAGTATCCTCTACCCGGAATAGATGATTTTTTTGACCAACTTAGAGGGTCTCGTTGCTTCTCAAAAATAGATTTGAGGGCGGGGTATCATCAATTGAGAGTCTGGGAGGAGGACATTTAGAAAACGGCCTTTCGTACTCGTTATGGCCACTACGAATTCCTTGTAATGCCTTTTGGGTTGACCAATGCACTGGCTTCCTTTATGGATTTGATGAACATAATTTTTCGGGAATACTTGGACCGTTTTGTGGTCGTCTTTGTGGACGACATCTTGATTTATTCAACTTCTGAAGAGGAACAAGAGACTCACTTGCGGGTAGTGCTGGGTTTACTTAATGAGCACCAATTGTATGCCGAATTTGAAAAATGCGAGTTTTGGTTAACAAAGGTGAAGTTTTTAGGGCATCTCGTGTCTAAAGAGGGAGTGATTGTGGACTCCTCAAAGATAGATGCCGTACAGGATTGGGAACAACCAAAGAATGTTTTTGAAATCCGGAGTTTCTTGGGATTAGAGGGGTATTATCGACATTTTGTAAGGGACTTCTCTAGACTAGCTGCACCTTTGACTAGGTTGACTAGAAAGGGTATCAAATTTGTGTGGAGTGAGACTTGTGAAAAGTCATTCCAAGAGCTTAAGACTAGATTGACTACCGCATCGATTTTGATAATTCCGAAAAGAGGATTGAATTACACTGTCTATTGTGATGCGTTCAGAGATGGACTTGGTTGTGTCTTGATGCAAGAGGGAAAAGTTGTGGCCTACGGTTCACGACAATTGAAAACTCATGAGAAAAATTACCCCACCCATGATTTAGAATTAGGAGCGGTGATTTTTGCTTTGAAAATTTGGAGGCATTACGTGTACGGTCAGAAGTTTGAAATCTTCTCCGATCATAAGAGTCTAAAGCATTTGTTTTCTCAAAAAGACTTGAATTTACGACAACGGAGATGGATGGAATTTATGGAGGATTATGACATTGAGTTACACTATCATCCAAGGAAGGCCAATGTGGTGGACGATGCTTTGAGTCAAAAGTCTGTGAGTAGTTTGGCAAGTGTGGCCATTCGGGAATAGGATATGCTAGATGTTATTGGCAAGTTTGATTTGCACTTGGGTGAGTCCGGAGAGAGTGTTACCTTATTTACTTTGAATGCTCAACCTACATTGGTTAGTAAGGTCATAGAGGCACAACGAGGAGACCGTGATGTGGAATCAATCCATGTTAAGATTTCCAATGGAAAGGAAGAGAAAGGTTTTAACGTTCACTCGGATCTAAGTGTACGTTACCTAGACCGTTTGTTTGTACCAGAATCTTATAGAGAGGAAGTACTTCGGGAATTCCATCACTCACACCTTGCGGTACACCAGGGAGGCACTAAAATGTATCATGATCTTAGTCGTCAGTTTTGGTGGAGGGGTATGAAATGGGATGTCGCTTTATTTGTATCGAAGTGCCTCACTTGTCAACAAGTGAAGGTCGAACACCAAAGACCAGCAGGTTTGTTACAACCCTTACCAATAGCCGAGTGGAAATGTGAGCTTGTTACGATGGATTTTGTAGTTGGGCTTCCTAGAACACAATGAGGCAATGACGCCGTTTGGGTGATTGTTGATAGGTTGACTAAGTCTACCCATTTCATTCCGATGTGCACCAACGACTCAGTTGAACGCTTGGTAGAGTTGTACATTAGAGAGATAGTTTGACTTCATGGAGTCCCTGTGACTATTGTGTCGGATAGGGATCCTCGTTTTACTGTCCGGTTATGGCAAAGCATTCAAGAAGCGTTGGGAACTAAGTTTACTCTTAGCATCGCTTATTATCCTCAAACCGATGGACAGTCAGAACGTACCATTCAGATTTTAGAAGACATGCTTAGAGCTTGTGTCCTTGATTTTAAGGGGCCTTGGGAAAGGCACTTACCATTTATTAAGTTTTCTTACAACAATAGTTACCAAGCTAGTATTGGGATGGCACCATTTAAGGCCTTGTATGGCCGACCTTGTAGATTACCGGTTTGTTGGGCCGAAGTGGGTGATACACCGTTACTAGGTCCGGAAATTGTTAGAAAGACAACCTAGAAAGTTGTTCTCATTCAGAAGAGGTTAGCTACGGCCTAAAGCTGACAAAAGAGTTATGCCGATAAGAGGAGAGGACCTTTATCTTTTGAAGTTGGTGACCATGTGTTTCCAAAAATCTCACCAAGGCGGGGTTTGATAAGATTTGGTAAGAGTGACAAGTTATCTCCAAGGTTCATTGGGCCTTTTGAGATCTTAGAGCGAATTGGGGAAGTGGCATACCGGTTAGCTTTACCGCCACAACTTTCGGGAGTTCACAACGTATTTCATGTATCTATGCTTAGGAAGTATGAACCCGACCTTTTTCATGTTCTTGATTGGGTTGACTTGGAGGTAGATGAGGATGCCTTTTACGAAGAACGACCGGTTCAAATATTAGATACTCGGGAGCAAGTGCTACGGGGAAAAACTATACCGTTGGTAAAGGTGTTGTGGAGACACCATGGGGTTGAGAAAGCGACGTGGGAACGGGAGGCGGAAGTCCGCTCCAAATATCCGGATTTATTTGAAAATGCTTAAGTTGTTTTTCTTTGTAATAATTTCCTAGTATTGAGGGAAACGTATTTAAAGTTGTTAACCACATGTTGATATGTGCGTTGTTGTTTTAAGCATAAGGTTGTTTAGAGTTGCCATTACTTTTTGGAAAATTTCATGTTTATGCGTATTTGGGAGGTTGTTGTTAATGAGATAACCATGGTGGAAATGGTGGAATTTGGTTGAGAGTTAATATTGTGATTTGAAAATGAAATAGCGTAGTTTTGATCACTAGAAGCCTTTTGTTTGGGTAGTTTGATTTGAAATTTCGGGGACAAAATTTTTTAAGGGGGGGAGGTTGTAGCGATCCCAGTTTTGCCACCTTGCTGAGTATGTTGGGGATCGAGCTGCCTCATTAGCTCGCGAGGGGTCCAGGGGGCAGCGCCTCTTGGCGGGTCCAAAGGCAGCTCCTTGGCGGGGATCAAGCCGTCTGCAAAAGTACTGGGAAAGTGTATTTGATGCTCGAGCGGGGCTTTCCATGCTCAAGTAGACCATGTTATATCAGTTCGTGAATCTGATATTTCATTTCACTTTTATATATATATCTCTCTCTCTAAAAACCATTTCCTCTCCCTTTTCTCTACATTGCCTTACGCCAAATTGGATCAAAATCTTGATTTCGCAAGATCCGTTAGAGTTCTGCCATAAGTTCTTCATCAAAGTTGGTTAACTTCTCGAGGGCTTCATTGTGTGCGGTGAAGATCGAGTTTCGACGCCGTTGATTTTGGGGGTTTCATCTCATTTTTTATTCAAAACTTGAGGTAGGGATTTTCTTAGAGTTATATATATATTTTTGCAAGATCTAGATGATTTTCGAAATTATCCTTCGATAGCTTTGAAAATTGATTGTTAATTCAAGAAGTTGAGCGATTTTGAAAGTGGGTTTGTCTCTTGTTCTTTTAAAATGATCTTATGGGTTTTGATCTTAGTTGATTGAAGAAAAGATGATTTTGGAAAGTTTTCTTTCAAAAGATTTGAGTTGTATAGTTTTGGTGAGAAAACCTAGAATTTGGGGATTTTTTTTTAAAGAGATTGAAAATCCATGAATGATATTGTTATATTTATTTTTGTGTGTCAAAATAAATGGATGTTTAGAAAATTTCTTATTTATATTTATATAAATGATGAATTTCAGGGAATATGAAAATTGCTATTCATTTTGGAAATTATTGTTCAAAACGTTGAAATAGTCTTGAAATGACTAATTGTTGAGGATATTTGAGAAGATGGAATTGTGTTGTTCCTTGATGATGAATTGGAATAAAAGTATTTAGATTCATCTTGTGTTATTGGCATATCAATTCATTTGATTACATTAAATTTTAAAAGTTGATTTGAAAACTTGCATTGAGAAAAGAATGTTGAGAAACAAATTTCCATGAATTTGGTTTTGGGGTAAATACAGTGGTAAGTCTTGACGGGTGGTGTAGATGAAATTGAATAGTTGTCGAGCTTTCCAATCAATACTGGTAAAAATGACAGATTATAAGTATCGAGTCTTCCAGTAAATACTGGTAAAAATAACAAATTGGTAGTACTTGTATAGTCTACTTGCAGACACCAACCTAGGGATTACCAGAGTCGTATTTACCGCTCTTGAAATAAATTGTTAAGTTTTGAACAATTGAAATTGCGTGATATCATTGAGCATGATGGTTTTTAAAAGATGAACATGTGATTTATCTTCAAAAAGGGCATAACATGGCATGTGCATTTCATCTTTTGAAACTTGTATAAAATGTATATATTTTATTAAGAATTTCCTACTGGACTTTATGCTCACCCTACGATATTTTTGTGCAGGAAAAGATGTGGTGATCCCACCCAACTAGGGGCGTGGAAGTATATGTGTTGAGAGTACAATGCTCACATTTTGTTGTGACTCTGTGTGTAAGCCAAAGGCTGTGTTTGTGTGGGCTTGAATAACCGTTTTGTGTAACCAGGCTCAAGCCTTAAAAACTTGTAAACCCTTGGGGGTATTTAGTTATTTGTTTACTTATTGTTGGATTAATGTATTGTTGCATGAAGAACTATTGTATTATATAATGTAAGTTTAGAAATTTATATTCAGTTTTCCTTAAAAGAGTCATGATTGTTGTATTATCATTTATGCTAGAAATTTGGGGCGTTACATTGACTTTTTGATTTTTTTAATGACTTCTTAACTTTTAGGCTAAAAGGTGATGTTGCCAAAGGATATTACTTTATATGTTGAAAATTTTAATAATTGAAAGCTAAATTCCAAATAGATATATTAATAGTTGTTGAAAGTTTTTGTCACTTTGTGTGGTCCTATGTATAATAAGCTCATAAAAACAATCTTTCAAAGTTTTTTTTTAAATAAAAAAAAAAAAAAAGGTGTATTCTCAACCTAAAATCAAATCATCATTTGTGTTAATCAAATTTACCAAAAATCATGAATTTCACTTGTATCAAAATATTTTATTTTTTTGAAAAAAATAAAAACAATGAAAAATTCTATAATATACAAATTATGACTTAGTTATAACTCATTATGTATTATCTTGGTTATTAATTGAAAAGGTCTTTGTTAATTTTTTATATTCTTAGTTATGTCTAAAGTGGTGCATTAAGTCTTTAATTATACTTCAAGTGTTGTTTGATTATGATATATTATAATATTTTTATATGACAATATTTAAATATTTTATTACACAAAAAAGTACTTAAAGTGGGTTGACTCAAATGTAGAATTTATACTTATATCAGTAAGATCATAAGAATTATTCATATTAATGCATAAAAAATTACAAATTCAAATCTTAAACAGTGTCTTCAAAGGGAATCAGACACAAAATCTCTATAACCTTAATAATTTTAGTTCTCAAAGGGGTTCTGATTAATTATATGACACATCATAATAATCGCAAAATTTTTATTCCAACCAAATTTTTTTTTGCATATCTTTTTTGGCAAAACTCATGAAAGTGCATTATCAATAGTATTATAAATTCAAAATTTTTATTTAAAAGTTATTCAAGAAACATCAATAGGTGTCTTAAATGTACAAAATGATTTTCAATGAATCACTATTCTTTAAAATAATACTCCACACTATTTATTATTTGACATTTGTTAATTTATCTTTTAAAAACTTACCAAAAAAAAGTATTGAGTTTCATTATTTACAAAAGAATAATATTAATTTTAATATAAAATAAACTATTAATTTAAATTATTTATTTTAATAATCTTAATCTTATCGTTCTATAAAAGTATTACTTGAATACTTACATATAATAAATTTAGTTAAATCATTTGTTCTATTGTGCTATAAAAGTGTAATTATCATATAATGATTTTGTATGATATATATATATATATTAAATTATAAGATAGCAAAATAAATACTCATTTTGATATTAAAAATAATAGCTAAATTAGGAAGAAGATTAGTAATATAAAACTAAAAGTAATTCTAATTATTTATTTTTATTTTTATTTTTATTTTTATATGTATTTAGAAAATAAAAATATATAAAAACAAAAATATGTAGAAATAGAACTATATAAAATTTATTTAAAAGATTAAATATAAATATATTGTGATTGCATTAAGAAGAAAACATATGAATTAATTATGTAGAGATGTCGTGGAGGCGAGTTTTGGAATGGTGCAATCCATTGGTTGAATGTCAAGAATGTTAGTCTTAGACTTGACCTTTATACAGAGAAGCTGATACGAATGCCAAACCTCCAAGGCCTGAAATTGATTGTTTAAGCACAATTAGGTATTTTGGAGAACGTGGTGGCCATTTGCTTCTCATCCATTCACATTTGCACTCTACATGGATTTCAGAATCCTTGACATGGACAAAGATGCCTATTGTTGGAATGTGAAGTGCCGGATCAATCTTAGTCCCTTGGAATCTGCATTCCGTGAGATAGTTCACTGTACTAGAGTTTGAGTATTTAATTTTCTAGCTGTTGTGGAGGAAGCAAATGAAAATGATTTGGCAGTCATGTTGGGTATTCCTGGCAAAGTTATTTCCTATAATCCAAAGTGCAAGAAATGGAAGGCGCTTCTTGATTTGCAGCCAAGTGATTTTAAGGAGCCAGAGAGTGAAAACCTGCCATTCATATTTGAGCAACATGTCCTACAGGTTAGAGAAGACTTGCTTTTTGTACAACCTGCCATTCATATGTTCTTAGTGTTGAAACATTGAAAATTTTGTTGTTTCAAATGGTAGTAGGTGTTTGTTCTAAAACGATCGCATAATTTGGTTTAATATCTTTTCGTTATCAGAATGTTGCTGTCATCTTTGTTATCTTACATATTGCTTCTTTTCATAATTCTATAATATATGAACCATTCTCTTCATCTAGTTCTTTGTTCAGCAGATGTTATTATGCCCCTTAGCTAGTAAATTCATTGTAATTTTGCCCTTTTTTTTTTTTTTTTTGAGCAGCAAGCAAAAATATATTCATTAAAACTCAAAAGTTACAAAAGCTTGGAAAGAAAATGCGTCATTGTCCAAGCTATGCATCCCAACTAGGTTGGCACCCATAGCAGAACTAATCATGTGCATGACCCAAGCCCCAAACAGAGTTAGAAAGATTCCAACTCAAATCTCCTTAGACAATACAACCTTACACTCTCCTACCCAAACAAAATCTTATTTGCATCAGGTTATGCAGAAAATCAGTTACAGAAAAATGAAGATCCCAGGAAGTGGATTTTAACCAAATTGCAAGCCTAACAATGATTACTTCAAGTAGTTCTTCCATGTTAGGTTGGGTATCTTGGAAGAGGCAATCGTTCCGGTGCTTCCAAATGGACCACAGAGCCACCAAGGGGATAGCATTCCAAATTATTTTTTCAGCTTTCATGAACTTGTTCCCAGCCCACCACTGTAGTAACCCATCAACAGTTTGAGGCACCACCCAAAGAGCTCCCCACCATTGCAGGAGACCAGTCCAAACTCTCCAGGTCAAAGGACACCAGATAAGCACATGCTCAACTGTTTCTTGTTCAGCTTTGCAGAAAATACATACAGTGGCAGCACTATCCTCCAGCACTCCAATTCTGTGCAAGAACACTGATGTTTTTACCTTATGCTTCCATGCGAGCCATCCAAAAAATTGAACTTTAGGTGGGAGGTACTTGACCCACACCAGTCTGCTAGAATTCTTGACTTCACCATGCTCTAAATCAGTATGATTGTATAGGGTTGAGACAAAGGATTGACCAGATTTGGTAGCTAACCAGACTACTCTGTCTTTTTCAAGCAGATTCAAAACAAGACCAGGTCTGATAGAAAGGTTAAGATTGAGGAGCTCTTCACGTTCCCATCGAAATAAGGCCCTTCTAAAGCTGATCACCCAATTTTCAGAGTTACCTCTTTTATCAGCATAATCCCTGAGAGACCCATCCTTCTCATTTGACAACCTGAACAGTCTAGGAAATAATTCTTTGAGGCTAACTCCACCATTCCAGCAATCATGCCAGAAAGAAACTCAATAACCATCACCCACTCTAATCTAAAGGTTATTTATATAAAATTGCAGAAGGCTGACTTTTTGATTTGCTGCCACCAATATATCACCCCAAATCTTGGATACTCTAACCCCTATTTGAAAATCTGGATGCCAATTTCCACCTTCAACTTTGTATTTGCAACATATCACCTTCTTCCACAGAGCTTGTTCCTCATTGGCATACCTCCACCACCACTTCATTAATAAACAAACATTCATGTCTCTGATTCTTCTAACACCCAATCCCCCTTGCTTACTACTTTTTGTTACCTCATCCCATTTCACTAGATGAACTTTCCTCTTTTGTTCAGCTCCACCCCATAAGAATGAGGCTTGTAATTTTTCAATTTCTTTTGCTATCCTTTCTGGAATTTTGAACAGAGAGAGGTAGTACACCGGCAGACTAGATAACACTAATTTAATTAGTGTTAACCTACCTGCAAAGGAGAGAAATCTCATCTTCCAACCAGCAAGCCTGAGCTTTATCTTGTCCACGACAGGTTTCCAGAACAACTTTCTATGGGGGCTAGCTCCCAATGGCAACCCAAGATATTTGAGTTGTGCTGACTTAATATTATAGTTTAACATACCTACAAACTCATGGAGCACAGATTCAGAGATACCAAACCCACATATTACACTTTTGTGATAATTTATTTGAAGCCCTGAAACAATTTCAAAACACCTAAGGATCCTTTTTAAATTAAGCACTTCTGACCATTTAGCATCACAAAACATCAGAGAATCATCTGCAAATTGAAGATGTGACACAACCACATTATTGTCACCAAAAACTACTCCTTTCAGCAGCCCCAACTCCCTAGCTCTCATAAGTAAAATGTTCAAACCTTCTGCAGCCAAGTTGAATAGGAAGGGGGATAATGGGCCCCGTTGTCTGAGACCTTTTTTAGGACTAAATTCCTTAGTTGGTGAGCCATTAACGAGGATGGAGATTCTAGCTAAAGATAGATAACTTTTCATCCAAGAGATCCATTTTGCTCCAAAGCCAAAACTAGATAGCATTGAGAATAAGAATTTCCAATTAAGAGAATCATAAGCCTTCTCAAAATCAATCTTGAAAATCAGCCCTTTTTTCTTGGTTTTATTCCACCCATCCACTATTTCATTTGCAATCAAAACCCCATCGAGTATGTTTCTTCCTCCAAGGAATGCTGATTGTGCTTCACCAATTACATCTACCATGACTTTTTTTAATCTACTAGCAAGAACCTTGGAGAATATTTTATAAGCTGACCCTATAAGACTGATGGGTCTATACTCACTTAAGTTGGCTACATTAATTTTCTTAGGTATAAGGGTGATGAAAGAGCTGTTTAAACCACTAGCCAATTTGCCCCTGACATGAAAATCTACCAAAAAGAGCATCACATCTTCTTTGAGCACCATCTAGAATTTCTGAAAAAATAGTAAGTTGAAACCATCCGGCCCCAGAGCTTTGTTGCCATTACAATCTTTGACAGCTTCCCAAACCTCCTCTGCTGAAAATTCTGACTCTAGCAAATGAAAGGAATCACTTTGCCTCACACTTTTAAACTCCCCACCTATCACAGGTCTATGCCTCCACTCTTCTATAAATTGCTTTGTAAAGTGTGACCATACCTCATTTTTTATCTGATTTGGTTCCTCTATTGCCACATCCCCTACAACAATGGAGTTGAGTGCATTTCTATTTTGTCTACTAGTAGCCATGACATGAAAATATCTTGTGTTCCTGTCCCCTTTCATATTCCAGTCAAGCCTTGACTTTTGAAGCCATTCACATTCCATCATTCTACTTAACCTCCACATCTCATTCCTTGCCTCACTTTTTTGTTTGATTTCAGCATCCTCCAGAGGTCTTATGTAATGACCTTCACACTGCCCTAACTGTACTCATATGCATTTTATATGATTTTGCTCTAATTAAGCTTGCATTTCAAATCTTGACTTGTCTTGCATAAGTGTTACTTGAATGCTATGTTCCTTATTGGTGTGTGTGTGTTTCAGCCGAGGACATCTTGAGCCTAGGTCGCCCCTTTGATACTCTTACACTTAGGACCATCTTGGGATTTCTCTGGTTGACCTCCACCCGCACCCTGACATATTGGCCGAGATATCATTATCTAGGCCGAGGTGTTCATTACCATGGCCGAGATGTGTACTATCTGGGCCGAGATGTTTCCCTTGGACCCAAGTGATCTTGCCCTAGACTGGTACGACCTAGACCGAGGTGTGGCACATCTAGGCCGAGGTGTGGCACAGCTGGGCCAAGTGTTGACCTTTCTAGCCGAGGTCATTGTCCCTTTGCTTGCCGAAGTCTTGTTATTAGCCGATGTCATTACTCGCCGGAGTCCCTTGCCGTCTAGCTTGTTGAGCACACCTTGTCATAGTCTTGTCTTTTCAATCAGTCACCTTTTCAAGTTGAGCCAACCAGCCATTGCCACGTGTCCGAGCTGAGTGTTAAGTCAGCCGGCAGAGAGAGAGATGTATCATTTTGTATCATATCTTTGTTCTTGAGGAGAGAGAAGCTCTAGGAGAAGAAGGAGGAGTTTTAGAGTGAGAAAGTGAATTGCAAGCTTGATTCTTAGAGTTCAAACCGTTAGATTCCTGATTTGAGGTTAGAATCTTGATCTACTCTTGTTGTTCTTATTGATCATCTAGCTGCATTGCACGATCGAATCTGTTTTGCATGCCATGCATTGATTTAAAGTTGGTTTTGGAAAGAGAATATGAAATTCAAGTGTTCTTGAGGAAAAGCCTCGTTTGATCCGAAAGTTTGCAACAAGATACATGTCTTTGTGTTTGGTTTCGTAAGATCCTCTAGTATGGGTATCCAGGTCCATGTTTTCAAACTTATAGCATGCAATCTCATATTTTACAATAATAAGTTATGATCTTTGCATTCGTTTCCTCCATACTCTCCATGTTCGTGTTCTTTATGTTCTTGAGCAGAGGGAAAACCCAGATTTTCCCGACTTCATTTTCCCTTGCATGTGGCCAACGGGACCTCACCTCGGCAAGGAGGTGTGGAACCTCGGCCAAGACCTGGTTGGTGCCCAGCATGTTTCCCCGAGATGAGAAACAGTGTTTGTTTTGATTTGATTTAGTTTTGGCGAATGCCGAGGTCATTTTGTATGCATGTGAAGCTTGTTTAAAAAGTGCATTCAATAGATTTGCCATGTGTTTGTAGGACTTGGACTCGCCCTGACCCCGACGTTCGACGAACTATGTGAGTGGTATTTTAATAAAGATATGTTATAAAGTTTTGATAAAACCTTGTTTTGCCCTGTTCGGAAATTATTTACAAGCATGAATGATTATTCCTATTTTGCGTACCGAATCTTGTATCTTGTTTTGATGACATTCTCGGGAAGTCCGTATGTGCTAGGGGACTATAAGCATTTGTAGCACAAAGTTTGGAAGTCCGTATGTGCTAGGGGACTATAAGCAATTCTAGCACAAAGTTTGGAAGTCCGTATGTGCTAGGGGACTATAAACATTTGTAGCACAAAGTTTGGAAGTCCGTATGTGCTAGGGGACTATAAGCATTTGTGGCACAAGTCCTTAGTGTCCGGGGACTATAATGCAACGACACCATTGTTTTGATATCTCACTTGTCTTGTCTTGCCTTGCCACTGACGGTTTTACCGCGTGGGTTTGTTTGTCCGGAATGTCATCTCTTGTATTATATTGATGTTAGTAAGCATCCCTTGAAGCTTGAAAGATTTGATAGATGAACTTGATTTATCCCTTGTGTTGTTTTGTTAAAAGATCTCGGATATCATTCATGTAAACCCCTTTATTATTTATACCATTCACTGAGTATCCAAGCTCACCCTCTCTATATATATGTAGGTGATGAGCAAGGCAGCTGCGACGCCTAGATGTCTTTTGCCGATATATTTTGCCGACGTGTTTGGATTATGTTTTGCAACATCTTGAAGATTATGCTTCTTAGTTTTATTTCGTTGTATTTTGTATTTGATGGCTAAGAAGCCTTTTGGTCAAGATGTAATTTTTGTACTTCATTTTGTTGTATTTAAGCTATTATAAGATGTATGACATTTCATTTAACTTAAGCACTGCTCTTATGGACTACTCAGCTTTTAATTTATTGCTTCCGCATTTGTAAGCCCCATATGTATACTCTGACTCGTGTGTGAATTTTTGGAAGTGGCCTTTGGTAATCTCGAATTACTGGCCATCATGGCACCATTCTACTAGGGGCGGAATGGGGTCGTGACATCTTACTTCAGCCCTCAAATCTAATGCATTCAGTTCATCTTCTGATGCTTTTAGTTGAGCTACAGTATTACCATATACTTCTTTATTCCATTGTTTTAGTACCATCTTTAAAGCTTGTAATTTCCTTAGCAGAGTGTACCCAGCAGTCCCTTGAAACTGTAACTCCTTCCATGTATTCTCCACAAAAGATGTAAATTGTGAGTGCAATAACCAGGCATTTAAGAATTTGAAAGGTTTAGGACCCCAGTCCCTCTCATCTTCCATAAGCACTATAGGGCAGTGATCTAAAACCAACCTAGACAGTCCCCAAAGTTTGAATTTATATCTTTCAATCCACTCTGGGCTAAGAAAGAATCTATCAATTCTACTTCATTTGTGACCATCATGAGCATTGCACCAAGTAAATTTTCTCCCTACCATTTGCAGATCATTCACTTCACATCTATCTATGAACTCATTAAACTCTTTCATGCCCCTATCCCTCCTTGAGCTTCCTATTCTTTCCCCCAGATTTCTGATCTCATTGAAGTCACCTCCAAGACACCATGGTTTTGGGAAAATGGATTTTAAATACAACAAGGACTCCAATAACTTACCTCTCCTTATAATATCATTTGGGGCATAAACATTTAAGATAACACAGTCAAAGGAATTCAGAATGGTACCTGAAAGCAAGATGAAGTTTCTGTTGCTACAGCATTCTGAGAGTTAAAAAACATCAGGGTCCCATAGGCATAACAATCCACCAGCCACACCGAGTGCATCCACTACCATGAGTTCCATCTTTTCTCTTGGCCACAGACTTCTAGCCACCAGATTGGTCATGCTTGACCTTTTTGTTTCTTGAATCAAAGCCATATCAATTTTCCTATCAAACAATAGGTTCTTGATCTTTCTCCTTTTCTCAGGTCTACCCCCTCCTCTAATATTCCAACTTAGTATCTTCATAGCAACATTTTTCAGCTTTGCAACCTCCTAACATAACTACTTTCGAGGCTGCTTCAATCCCCCCCTCCTATTCTTGCCCTATCTTTCTCCTCTAGTTGTGTAATTTTATTGATAATTTCTTCTTCTTGGCCCTTAAAGTCAATCCCTAAGCTTGGTAATTTTATTGTAATTTTGCCTTTGCTGGACTTTGATTCTATTATCATCTATTGATGTTTACATTTCGTTTTTAAGTTGGCCTTTGATACTTCATTGGTCAAAGACTTAAAAGACAAATAATGGATATACATTGTTCTCCATAGTTCACTTTCCCTACCTGCTAGAGCAATGTATGATAATCGTTTTTGGTGCTTTGCTTTATGGGAAATGTTAAGCTATGCATCTTTAAAGGTGCATACTGTGTGCACTTTATTACGTATTATGTACATGTTATGCATTTTTGGTCAAATATTACGTAATCTTCTGAGAGAGTTACCATAATTTGTAATTCAGAAATGAAGTTACGCATTCTTTTACTAATGTTATATATTTTTATGATAATGTTACATATTTTGTAATTGAAAAATATTTAGTGAAACTCAAGAAATTACTCATTAAAATAGCATCTATGGTGAGCTCATGCCCAGATTGAACAGAATACTCTCCCTTCAAAAAGTGCACAGGAGCATCAAACTTATCTTTTAACTCAGCCGGCGCTGAATCTTTTTGGGACCTAAGCAAATTCAAAAAATTGGGCTTTCATACCTATTTTAATACAAAAGAAATATATATATATAATTTGTAAAATAGTAAGTATCTTCAATTTTTTATTTTTTATTATTTTTATTTTTTTTATATACCTGTACAAAATTTATTTGCATATATATACATGAAAATTATTATTATTTTAATTTTATTCAAATGTTACTTTAAGGGATCAATTCTTTTTAGCAAATCCCTTAAAATATTTAATGATAAATCTAATTTGAAAATAGTGTTGGATAATGAATCAATTGTATTTTGTTTGTATTACCTTATTTTGTGTTGGCTGTCCTTTGAAATTGAATTATACAATTCTTCTAGCTTGCATATATATATATATAGTCCAAAACAAATGTATAAGTACTGTGAATGAAAGAAATAACTTCTTTCATAATTTGTAGTCTTTTAATTGTTGAATTATATGAATATAAACTAAACGCATACGAATATAGAATACTAGGTTGTTGCTGCACATCTTCTCGGGTTATATGAGTGACTTGTTGATTATGTTGGGCATCTTCTTCAACACACATGAATCTAATTTGAGATTTCTTCTCAGATTGGTTGACTTATTGTCATTGTAATACTCCATTTTTTGTACTTAATCTTCATTCATAATATCAGCAACTGAGCAGTACAGAGTTTGGAAAATTTTTCTTTGTTCCATGTGAACAAACTCTGAAAATCATCAATATCATTTTATGCTCACATAACACGAATTTTAAATTTACTGATTTTGTCAAGACAAGTGAGCAAACAATTGAGGATCTTAAAAGGACGTAGAAAAGACAAGGGAACATGACATAATATATTGCAATTTATTCTCGGAATTTGATAAAGAATAATGAATAAACTTGCTTAAGAGGTTCTCGCCCAGACTGTTTTCTGAAACAAAACAATATAGGAGAAGAACTAAGATCTGTTGTATGGCATATCTAGTCGCTAAAATCACAATTTAAATGGTCAAGCATTCGTAAATCCACAACTCTAATCTTAAAAGAAAATTCTGTAATGAAAAGCTTGTCAAAAGGTTTGAGTTAAAGAAACACAACTCAGAGAGATTGACATCCTTCTTTGCTTTGAATCTTCAATTGCTGCTATAGTTGTTTTCTTTGCCAAACTAAACTCATTATGTACTTTCATTTTTTTATTTTTCACATGGTATTGAAGACATTATTATCAACATTGGATAAAAAAAATTAGTAGGGAGAACTCTTAACGGAAACCAATTAAACCTTTATCAAAATAAGCACGTGATTAGCTATCAATCAACTAATTTAGGAGAGTGTTGCCTAAGAGTGTAATCTTACCTTGAGAATGCCATTATCATGAGGCAAAAAATTAACCAATAAATTGGAAAAATAGCTGAAACCCAAATTCCATTTCAAAACATAGATGATATTTGCTTTAGTTACACAAAACAATAATATATCATGTATTATTATGTGATCAAATGATGAGATATTTCATTTATCATTAGGACATGTTTAACTTGGCTTGGTGCGAAATTAGCTAACAAATCTTGTTGATTATATCAACAAATCATATGCTACTTGTACCTAGCAAAAACTTGGATTGAGAGGGAAAATTGAACTTTTGAAAAATGACATTCATCAAAGGAAGTCTTTAGTTGAAGGCAAGTCCCCAATCAACAGTTCAATCTCAAAGAACACGATCACCTTATCGTTCAACAATTCAATTCACCACTTGCAGTGCATCACTTTTTACCATAATCTTTGAAATTCCAAGCCCTAGCTGTCATCAAGGCTTCTTTAATGGCGAGAGCTTCCAACACTCTACATGAAGCCTCCGATATCAAAGGAATAGGGGATATCATCAAGCCTACACACGTAAGACGACACACTTTTCTTCTTTCGCAACAATTCTCAAACCTGGTTTATATCCAGCCTTATCAATTGCAGTGTAAAGTATTCAATTTCATAATGAGTAGACAAGGAGAACACAATTCACAAACCAACAAGTGTACTTCTTGACCATTCTCATTCTGTCTGTGGCAAATCTTTGCCTCCAAATTATTTTTTATTTTTAATTATTAATAAAAATGAGTTCATATTTCTAATTTTATTTCCCTTATAGGGGCTCATAGATAGAGCAACACAAGTGACCAACAATGTATCCAAGGCCAACCTAAAAGAGAATATAAATATAAATTGAATGACAGTAGCATTAGTACCACCAAAACTCTAATCAATACTCCTCCACAATAGGTAAATTAGATAATAGAATTCTAAACACAGTATTATCTTAAATAATGAAGAAGATGATAGCATTGATATAAAGGAAGAACATGCTCTACCATTACTATGATGATAGGCTCGCAAAAAGGGGATAGGCTTCAACAAGTACAATGCACTCACTTGCTCAAACAGGGGATAGACTTTCAATGAATTGATAAACACTTGCACTAGCATAATTGTAATAAGTTGATTCATGACTTGGCGGAAAATCACAAAGCACCTTCAACCTTTTGTAGTTCTGATTACACAAAATAACTTCGCCTAGAATAGCCAACACCAATGTGAAATCTTTTTCCTTCACTCTCTTCTGAATGCCCAGTACAGAAAATTTAAACAATGTAAATTTAAATTTATCAACCATATTCTCGAATATAGATAGGATGGATTGACCCGATACTTCACAATCTAAGCACAATTGTCCATATCCATCTCAAGAATTTTGAATCCCATAGCAGAGGGTTGATAAATCAAAATAACAATCAAATGGCCACCATATTCTCCAAAATATCGAGTCCCAGAAGCAATTTCAGGATTTGAAGGCATTGGAGTTCCTGTTAGCCTCTCTGCATCAACATCAAATTGAATGTGAAAGTACTTTTGCGACTCATCCAATGAATTGCTCCATTCCAAAACACCCTTTCCCATAAGGAGCAACCCGAACCTGGTGGTGCAGCCACACGGATGTGTTTCCAAGACGCATTCTCTGAAGAGTAAATATCAATTAAGTAAAAGCATCCATCATAAGACTCGTCGCTAGAGTAACTTACCAACACGACTTTGTAGAGAGGTGATTTTCAAGGATCAAAAGCCAAGTAAGCACCAAACGCACGATGATACGATAATAAAGTGGTGCGATCATGATAGGGAATTAACCTGGATTTCTGGGTGGTTGGGTTACAGACATTGAAACCCTTTGTTACATTGAACCACAACAGCGACCTTTGCAAGAGTGCTTAATCCTGGACCCGTCTCCAAAACCATCAAGGAAGGACACTGTGGGAACTCTTCGGCTATGAAGCGAGACGCACTGGAGTTGTTGATTGATTGATTGATATTGAGTTTGAGGAAGGTTTTATGTATAGTCCTGAGAACAATGGATTGGAGTTTCGGTGAGAGTGGTTAATGGAAAATTGTGAGTCGAAGATTAAAGAGAACCAATGCTTAGAAACACACTCGAATCTGATTAGAGATATAGCAGGGACAAGAGAAGGATTTGTGTTAGGAGATCTGTATTGTGGGCAATTAGGAGATCTGATTGATTGATATGGGTATGTTTGGTTTGAATTTCTAGAGTGATTTTGGGAAAAAAATTTTAGAAAATTTGTTTGGTTCGTAAATTTTTCAAAATAATTTTCAAAATCACTTTATCTCTTTTACCTATCAATCAATCACTTTTTCTCTCTCCTCTCTCATTCTCAATCACTTTTTCTCTCACATACATCTACTCAATTATAACAAAACATCAAATCATTACAAACTCTCAAACTCCAAAACTACTTTCAAAATACATAACCAAACAAACTAAAAAAATCTCTAAACTCTCTCCCCAAAACAATTTTCAAAAACTACCCTCCCAAAAACAAACCAAACAACTGAGTTTGATCCACAAGAACAAGTAATACTCTCATGCCAATGTATGGTTACAGAAAAGGGCTCCCCCTCATTGGTACCCATTAGTTGCGCCCCATGTTTTCTACGCACGAATTGCAATTCCCAAAAAAACAACAAACATCAGCATTGTTACTTCTTTTTTTTCATTTTCTTGTTAACCCTAAAATAAGAGGGGAACTAGAAGCAGGTAGGAAAAGGAAAAAAAATAACCAATACATAGAGTGTAAATGACACTTGTATTTTTACAGTCTTTCATTTATACACTATGATAATTTCTTTTCTTTTCTCCCACCTCCATGTAATTCTCCCAAATAAGAGGAGTAAAATAGAGGTGCCTCTGCTCTCACTTTTATTGAATAGGGTCTGGCTTTGGTCCAGTTCGCCATCGGACTGGACCGTGCTGTTGGGCCTGTGAGGGCTCACCATGGGTCCCGTTTTGAAAATCTGAACCGTTTAATGTGTAAAACTCGTCGAGTACTATATATTTGTAAAACATCACGTTGATTGGATATCGATAGGTATGTGATCAAATCAGTTTTGTATAAAAAAAAATAGACGGTGAATAAATTAACGGTTGATAAAAAAATGTTTTGATCACATAGCTATCGATATCCGATCAACGTAATTTTTCACAGGCATATAATACTCGCCGAGTTCTATACATTGAACGGTTCAGATTTTCAAAACGGAACCCGTGATGGGCCTCCACAAACCCAACAGTACAGTCCAATCCGATGGTGGACTGGACCAAAGCCAGGCGCTATTGAATAAGTTCTACCAAAATAAAGTGAAAACGTAAGCTTCTATTTTAGGGAGTCATCTACTCTCTCCAAGAGTCAATAATGTATTTCTATTATTCCTCTTTATTTATTTTTAATTTTTTTTTGTTTCTTATCAATAATGTTTTTCTATTATTCCTCTTTATTTATTTTTAACTTTTTTGTTTCTTATTTCAAGAAGAAGAAAATACAATATTAATATTTTTATTTTTATTTGGAAAGAGAAAGAAAGGGAGAGAAAGCTATACTATTATGGGGTGGTTTGGAAACAAATAATTATAGCTTAAAAAGTTAAAAATTCAACAAATACTCAAAACTTAAAGATTTTTTTCATTTACTCTACTTTTTACATATTTTTCGTAAAAATTTAAAAAAATATCCTAAATATATTAATTTTTTTCATTTCGTATTTTAGCCAAACAAAAAACATGAAGTCACTAAAAAAAAAACTATTCCCAAATGACCTCTATATTAAGTGAATTTCTTTGGTGATGTCCTATACCTCTCTCTTTCCTTATGCCGATTGTCCAATTCTCTATTAAAAATAAATAGATGAATTAAATAGAGAATAAAATGAGAAGGGCTTAGGGTATTTTTTGGAATAGTGTTTTTTAATTTTAGCTCGTTGAAATAGAAAAAAAAAAAATTGGTTTAGAGTGTTTGTTGAGGATGCTTAGACCATCTCCAACAATATTACTTATTTTTTCCCACAAATTTTAGTTAAAAAATACATTTGCTAATTTAGGAAATCACTTTTCCAAATACAATAATACTCTCTATTCTTTTCCTATTTCTATTCAATATTCATTTATATATTTCCTTCTTAATGAAAAACAACTAATTTAGAAAATTAAAAAGTAGAGTCAAACTGATTCCAAAATCAAACGTTCAGGTTAATATGATTTCAAAATCAATATGTAAAATCAATCAATTTTCAAAATCTAAATAGAAAATTATCTAACCCATTTTCAAAAACAAACAATAAATGAACTTGATTTTAATTGCAACATAGCTTCTTTTCTAGGATGTTGTACCTTTATAAAACTAGGGAAATACTGCTATGATTGCAAAAATTAGAAGCCTAGGTGTCGTTCGGTAAAATTTGCAGTTTACTATTTTTTATTTACAAAAACATGTTTGGTACATAAATATTTTAAAAACAAGTGAAAATAGAGATGGTGGCTTGAGGTGGTTTTTTGCAACCGGAGTAATGATCGAAAGTGGTTGCCACCGATAAGAGGAAATTGGCAATGATTAGAGGTGTACGTAGTTATTGGCTACAAAAAGTGTTGGTTGAAAGTAATTGTCAATAGTTAGAGATGATGGACAGTCAGCCACCTAAAATGGCAGTTGAAAGTGATTTTCAATAAACAATGGTGGCCAAAGATGGTTACCACCAATAAGAGGTGGTTGGTGGCACTGGAAGGTAATTAGCGGTTGAGGGATGTTGGGGTCGAAGGTGATTGGCGGATGAGGTCATTGTTGATGATGGCAGTCGATAACGATGAGAATGAATGGCAACGAGGAAAGTTTGGAGTGAATTTATCGTCCCTCCCCGCCTCCCCTCACCCCATATCATATCGGGGGTAGGCATAGATTAATTTTGTAACTTTAAAAATAAAAAAATAATAAAAATTAAAGATAATATAGTATATTGTAGATAATAATTTATAATTAATTGTTAAAAGATATAATATGATAAATAAATAAGCGAAAATGAATATTAAGTATAATATTTTAATATTTTAGTTTTATTATATTAATAAAATTTAATCATATAATATTAATAAATAAAATTGAGGCAGGGGGGGTCAATCGGGACGAGAGAGCAATGAGTGATAATGATAAAGAGTGGGAGAAAGAAGGAGAAAAGAAATAAAATAAAATAAAAAATTAATAAATAAAAAAATTAAATAGATAACGAAATCAACTTTTTTGTATTTACAAAATTTACTAAATTTTGTAAACTGATTGCAACTTTTTGAAAACGAAAACATAAAATCAAATGAGTTTTTGTTTATAATTTCAAAAATTTTATAAATATAAATAGAAAACAATAAATATAAATGTTACCAAACAAACCCTTAGCATTAATAGGAATTGAAATTATTCTTGTTACTTATTTTGAGCACAATCAAAACAATTCAATATTATTTTGGAACATTATTTCAATAGAACGCTTAAGTTTTTCTTATTATAAAAGTTAACAGCTATTGTTAGCATAAAGATGATTAATTTGTGGCAATGAACGTTGAGTAAACTTGATATACTTCTCAGCAACAAACGTTTAATTTTCTTATCAAGAAAATGCGTACCATGGGTGTGTATATAGTTCGCACTGTGTGCCTATATATATATATATGAGGGTTTATTAGAAAATTTTGTTTCAAGTACTTGTATTCTAATTAGTTTATAATATATTATTGTATTCCAATAAATCTTTATAGTATGTTATGAATAATCTTACCCTTACGAATATTTTTTGTGACCTAATGATGTGAACATTCATATTTGAATGTGTGAATATTCACATTGACAGTGTGAATATTTACATCACGAAATATTTACATTGTCAACGTGAATTAAGACTATTTTGGTAATTATGTCATTCATAAGATTTATTGTAAACAGTATTTTATGAATAAAACCTCACATGTTACGGAATCTAGATTGAGAAAATTAGTCTAAAGTCCCTATGCCATTTTTAGTAATGGAAGAGATTCACAATATTATTTTTTGTGATGTTTAAGGTTCCTTAACCTTGACACCCATATATCACAGAGAATTTTGATTCTCTCAAATCAAACCGGTCTCTTTCTCTCTTTTTCTCTCTCTCTCTCTCTCTCCCTCTCTCTGCTCTTCTCTCCCTAATGAACTCCATCTCCATCGGCGCCATTGACAACTCTTCCCTACCGCCGCCATCTTCTCCCACATCTCCTCTCGCGGTCATATCTACTCCATCATCTCCTATCTCTCTCTCTCTCTCTCTCTCTCTCTCTCTCTCTCTATCTCTCCTATATATATACACACATTGATAGATTTGCAAACCTCTATTTTGTTTTGTGCTTATGGTACGAATATGTGATTATTGAACACAAGTCCAAGAAATCTTTCATGGTAGGTCTGATTAGGGTTTGTTTCATCTAGAATCTTTGATCTTTCTCTTTGTATGTGCGTGGATATATATAAAATAAACAATTGCATACAAACCATACACATGTAATACGAGTTTATTGAAGATTAGGGTTTTGTTTTCTGACATATATTCTATCTTTCACTCTCTTGGTTTTTCCTTTGTTTTGTTTTCTTCATCTTCAACAATATAATTGAGACAAATATATGTTTCTTGAATATCCTTATGTTTATGTATGTACTTGAAACTCTATCTCATGAATAATGTGATTACAATTTGTTTGACAATTTTGTATGGTGTTGATTGGTCTTAAAGGATTTGGGGATGTTGAGTTCTTGAGTTTCGGATTTAAAGCTTTAGGGTTTGAGGAGTTATATATGTATTATGTATATAGACAAATGCAAACATAGTGAAGCCAGATGTTCTATTCCTTGAACTCTTCATTACTGTTTTTTGAAATCCAAAAAAAAAATCTAGAGAAATTCTCTAGAAATCCAAAAAAAAAAATCTCTAGACTGGAATCTAGAGAATTTCTTTGGCCTTTCCATGGACAGATGCAAATTACAGTGAAGCCAAATGCTTTGTTTCTTGAACTCTTCATTACTGTTTCTTGAAATCCAGAGAAAATCTAGAGAAATTCTATAGAAATCCAAAGAAAATCTCTAGACTGGAATCTAGAGAATTTCTCTGGTCTTTCCATGGACAAATGCAAATCACAGTGAGACCAGATACTCTATTCATTGAATTCTTCATTATTGTTTCTTGAAATCTAGAGATAATCTAAAGAAATTTTCTAGAAATCTAGAGAAAATTTCTAGATTCGAATCCAAAGAATTTCTCTAGGAAGTCTAGAGAAATTCTCTAGATATATGTATATTGGTTGTTGTTTTTGTTTATTTGGGTGATCGATTTGCGTATTACACATCGTGATTGGGAAGATAGAGAATTTTCTGGTGTTTCTTGAACTCTTAATTATTGTTTCTTGAAATCCAGAGAAAATCTAGAGAAAATTTCTAGACTAGAATCCAAAGAATTTCTTTAGGAAGTCCAGATAAATTCTCTAGATATATGTATATTGGTTATTGTTTTTGTTTATTTGGGTGATCGATTTGCATATTGCACATCGTGATTGAGAAGACAGAGAATTTTTTGGTGTTTCATGAACTCTTCATTACTGTTTCTTGAAATCTAATGAAAATCCATAAAAAATCTCTAGATTGGAATCTAGAGAATTTCTCTTGCCTTCCTATGGACAAATGCAAATCACAGTGAAGCCAGATGCTCTGATCCTTGAACTCTTCATTATTGTTTCTTGAAATCCAAAAAAAAATCCAGAGAAAATCTCTAAACTGGAATCCAGAGAGAGAATTTCTTTGGCCTTTCCAGAATTTCTCTAGAGAGAAATTCTCTGGGATGTCCAGAGAAATTCTTTGGATATATGTATATTGGTTATTGTTGTTGTATGTATATTGGTTATTATTGTTGCTTATTTGGGTGATCAATTTGTATATTGCACATTGTGATTGGGAAGGTGGAGAAATTTTCTGGAAATTCAGAGAAAATCTCTAGACTAGAATCCAGAGAATTTCTCTAGACTTCCCAGAAATTCTCTGGAAATTCTCTGGAAAGTCCAAAGAAATTCTCTGAATCAAATGTTCTTTGGATCAATGTTAAGGAACCTTAGACATTATGAAAATATTAAATGTCCTTTATGCTATAAAATCTTAATACCATGGACCCTAACAAAAAAAAAAAAAAAAAATCCCCATCTAGATCAATATTCACATGGAAAACAAAGAAATACATCCAAGTTACTAACAGTGGGCAGATGACCAATGTGAACTAGCCATTTTTTTGGAATTCTGCTACTGTGTTTGGATATTATTGTACTCGTTGAGGAAAAAAGAAAAAATTTTAAAAATAAAAAAATAAAGAGAGAAGAAGTTTTGTTTGTCATAACTTAAAAAAGCCAAAAAGTCAAAAAGTCAATATCCTATTTAAGTTACATTATCTCTCTACCACATCACTTCAAACTCAACCCATACCCAACCCATATTTCAAAAAAGGTCAAAAAGTGCACTTATTTAGATCATCCCAAACCACCAAGTTAACTATGGCCGAGAGATCTTCTTCCAATTATTTTTAAATAATCTTCTATTCCACTCGAACAATAAAAACTATTAATTTCACCCAACTACACAATGAGTCTGAGGAAATCAAACCCATGAAGCCAGCTGACTTGAACTTATGCTATCAAGCGAAATTCTATGAATATTAATTGAGTTAATGTATTGCACTGGTCAACAAAGGCCTCACATATTGAGCAACACAAGTGAACTATGTACCAACAATGTATATGAAGGCAACTTAAAAGAGAACATAAACATCAATAGAATGACAGTAAGCATTGGATACCAAAACAATACTCAAATAAGTACTTCAATAGAGGTAAATTAGATATAATATAGAATTTTGAAGAGAGTATTATGTTAAATAATAATGAAGAGATTATAAAAGTCGAATAAAGAAAGAAATAGGCTTCTTTAAGCACCACCAACTACAAAAAAGCACAGTTGTTTTCATCAAGCAGAACGTGCTTGGTCTGAAATAGGAGATAGGCTTTCAATGAATTGGTAACCATAAGCATAACCGTCATAAGGTGATTGATGATTTGGCGGAAAATCACGAACCACCTTCCATCTTTTGCAGCTTTTATTACATAAAATGACTCTGCCAGGAGTAGCCAACACAAATGTGAAATAATTTTTTTTCGCTCCCTTCAAAACACACAACACAGAAAATGCATATGATGCATATCCATTAGCCAACTCAGGGAATACAGATCTCAAGGGTCTAAGATTGACTTGGTACTTCACAAACCAATTGTAGCCGTTCTTATCCATAGCCATCTGAAGAATTTTGAATCCCAAAGCAGAGGGGCGATTATTCTGAACAAGAAACAAATGGCCACCGCATTCTAGAAAATACCAAACCTTAGTATGTGAAAATATTTTGGTGATTGGATTCATTGGAATTTATATTAGTTTCTTTGCCTCAATGTCAAATTGAAAGTGACTGTTCTTATAATTCACCCAATGAATTGCTCCATTCCAGAAGAGCCCTTTTACAAAAGTGAAATGGGTTGCAGCGATAGGCATGTTAGTGTAACTGTGTAATTAGTTATAAAGTTAACTGTAATTATTGTTAAAGTAAAGCTTTCATTATATTGTTCCCTTAGTGCACACTTTTGTGCTTTCTTCTTTCGGTCATCTCCCTTCTATAAAGAACAGTACTCTTTCCATTGTAAACTATATACACTGAACATATCAATATATTGCATTCCTTCTCTCTCTCTCTCTCTCTCTCTCTCTCTCTCTCTCTCTCTCTCTACCAAACTATTGTTACATGGTATCAGAGCAGAGTTCCTTTTCTCCGTGTTCTTAGTCCCGTACACAGTGGCACTACATAACTGCTTTTGAACCGTTGTATCTTCCTACCAACCTGT
>JAXFYN010001365.1:0-32436 GCA_036172215.1 Camellia granthamiana | reverse complement strand
TTACCATTTCTCATGCATTAGGGTTCGAACACTCGAACACCTATACGGATTATCCCAGCACAGTGGCGGATCTGTAAATACGACGTTACTTTCCATTTTGCGCGCATTACGGTTCGAACACTCGAACACTATACAGATTCTCCTACACAGTGGCAGATATCTAAATACGGCGTTTACTTACCATTTCTCACGCATTACGGTTCGAACACTCGAACACCTATACGGATTCTCCTGCACAGTGGCAGATATGTAAATACGGCGTTTACTTACCATTTCTCACGCATTAGGTTCGAACACTCGAACACCTATACGGATTCTCCTGCACTGTGGCAGATATGTAAATACGGCGTCTTACTTACCATTTCCACGCATTAGGGTTCGAACATCGAACACCTATACGGATTCTCCCGCACTGTGGCAGATATGTAAATACGGTGTTTACTTTCCTTTTCTCACGCATCAAGGTTCGAACACTCGAACACCTATACGGATTCTCCTGCACAGTGGCAGATATGTAAATACGGCGTTTACTTACCATTTCTCACGCATTAGGGTTCGAACACTCGAACACCTATACGGATTCTCCTGCACAGTGGCAGATATGTAATTACGGCGTTTACTTACCATTTCTCACCCATTACGGTTCGGAACACTCGAACACCTGTACGGATTCTCCTGCACAGTGGCAGATATGTAAACACGGCGTTTACTTACCATTTCTCATGCATTAGGGTTCGAAACACTCGAACACCTATATGGATTCTCCTGCACAGTGGCAGATATGTAAATACGGCGTTTACTTACCATGTCCCACGCATTAGGGTTCGAACACTCGAACACCTATACGGATTCTCCTGCACTGTGCCAGATATGTAAATACGGTGTTTACTTACCGTTTCTCACGCATTAGGGTTCGAACACTCAAACACCTATACGGATTCTCCTACACAGTAGCAGATATGTAAATACGGCATTACTTACCATTTCTCATGCATTAGGGTTCGAACACTCGAACACCTATACGGATTATCCAGCACAGTGGCGGATCTGTAAATACGACGTTTACTTACCATTTTGCGCGCATTTCGGTTCGAACACTCGAACACCTATACAGATTCTCCTACACAGTGGCAGATATGTAAATACGGCGTTTACTTACAATTTCTCACGCATTAGGGTTCGAACACTCGAACACCTATACGGATTCTCCTACACAGTGGCAGATTTGTAAATACGACGTTTACTTCCATTTCTCACGCATTAGGGTTCAAACACTCGAACACCTATACGGATTCTCCTGCACAGTGGCAGATATGTAAAACGGCGTTTAGTTACCATTTCCAACGCATTAGGGTTCGAACACTCGAACACCTATACAGATTCCTCCTGCACAGTGGCAGATATGTAAATACGGCGTTTACTTACCATTTCTCATGCATTAGGGTTCGAACACTCGAACACCTATACAGATTCTCCTGCACAGTGGCAGATATGTAAATAAGGCGTTTACTTACATTTTGCACGCATTACGGTTCGAACACCCGAACACCTATACGGATTCTCCTGCACAGTGGCAGATATGTAAATACGGCGTTTACTTACCATTTCCCACGCATTAGGGTTCGAACACTCGAACACCTATACGGATTCTCCTGCACTGTGGCAGATATGTAATACGGTTTTTACTTACCTTTTCTCACGCATTAGGGTTCGAACACTCAAACACCTATACGGATTCTCCTGCACAGTGCAGATATGTAAATACGGCGTTTACTTACCATTTCTCATGCATTAGGGTTCGAACACTCGAACACCTATACGGATTATCCAGCATAGTGGCGGATCTGTAAACACGACGTTTACTTACCATTTTGCACGCATTACGGTTCGAACACACCGAACACCTATAACGGATTCTCCTGCACAGTGGCAGATATGTAAATACGGCGTTTACTTACCATTTCCCACGCATTAGGGTTCGAACACTCGAACACCTATACGGATTCTCCTGCTCTGTGGCAGATATGTAAATACGGTGTTTCACTTACCTTTTCTCACGCACTAGGGTTCGAACACTCAACACCTATACGGATTCTCCTGCACAGTGGCAGATATGTAAATAAGGCGTTTACTTACCATTTTGCACGCATTACGGTTCGAACACCCGAACACCTATACGGATTCTCCTGCACAGTGGCAGATATGTAAATACGGCGTTTACTTACCATTTGCACGGCATTACGGTCCGAACACTCGAACACCTATACAGATTCTCCTGCACAGTGGCAGATATGTAAATACGGCGTTTACTTACCATTTCTCACGCATTAGGGTTCAAACAATCGAACACCTATACGGATTCTCCTGCACAGTGGCAGATACGTAAATACGGCGTTTCCTTACCATTTCTCAAGCATTAGCGTTCGAACACTCGAACACCTATACGGATTCTCCTGCACAGTGGCAGATATGTAATACGGCGTTTACTTACCATTTTGCACGCATTACGGTTCGAACACCCGACACCTATACGGATTCTCCTGCACAGTGGCAGATATGTAAATACGGCGTTACTTACCATTTCCAACGCATTAGGTTTCGAACACTCGAACACCTATACAGATTCTCCTGCATAGTGGCAGATATGTAAATACGGCGTTTACTTACCATTTCTCATGCATTAGGGTTCGAACACCGAACACCTATACGGATTCTCCTGCACAGTGGCAGATATGTAAATAAGGCATTTAGTTACTATTTTGCACGCATTACGGTTCGAACACCCGAACACCTATACGGATTCTCCTGCACAGTGGCAGATATGTAAATACGGCGTTTACTTACCATTTCCCACGCATTAGGGTTCGAACACTCGAACACCTATACGGATTCTCCTGCACTGTGGCAGATATGTAAATACGGTGTTTACTTACCTTTTCTCACGCATTAGGGTTCGAACACTCAAACACCTATACGGATTCTCCTGCACAGTGGCAGATATGTAAATACGGCATTTACTTACCATTTCTCATGCATTAGGGTTCGAACACTCGAACACCTATACGGATTATCCAGCACAGTGGCGGATCTGTAAATACGACGTTTACTTACCATTTTGCGCGCATTACGGCTCGAACACTCGAACACCTATATCGGATTCTCCACCACAGTGGCAGATATGTAAATACGGCGTTTACTTACCATTTCTCATGCATTAGGGTTCGAACACTCGAACACCTATACGGATTATCCAGCACAGTGGCAGATATCTAAATACGGCGTTTACTTACCATTTCTCACGCATTACGGTTCGAACACTCGAACACCTATACGGATTCTCCTGCACAGTGGCAGATATGTAAATACGGCGGTTTACTTACCATTTCTCACGCATTAGGGTTCGAACACTCGAACACCTATACGGATTCTCCTGCACAGTGGCAGATATGTAAATACGGCGTTTACTTACCATTTCTCACACATTAGGGTTCGAACACTCGAACACCTATACGGATTCTCCTGCACAGTGGCAGATATGTAATTACGGCATTTACTTACCATTTCTCACCCATTACGGTTCGAACACTCGAACACCTGTACGGATTCTCCTGCACAGTGGCAGATATGTAAATACGGCGTTTACTTACCATTTCTCATGCATTAGGGTTCGAACACTCGAACACCTATATGGATTCTCCTGCACAGTGGCAGATATGTAAATACGGCGTTTACTTACCATGTCCCACGCATTAGGGTTCGAACACTCGAACACCTATACGGATTCTCCTGCACTGTGCCAGATATGCAAATACGGTGTTTACTTACCGTTTCTCACGCATTAGGGTTCGAACACTCAAACACCTATACGGATTCTCCTACACAGTAGCAGATATGTAAATACGGCATTACTTACCATTTCTCATGCATTAGGGTTCGAACACTCGAACACCTATACGGATTATCCAGCACAGTGGCGGATCTGTAAATACGACGTTTACTTACCATTTTGCGCGCATTACGGTTCGAACACTCGAACACCTATACAGATTCTCCTACACAGTGGCAGATAATGTAAATACGGCGTTTACTTACAATTTCTCACGCATTAGGGTTCGAACACTCGAACACCTATACGGATTCTCCTACACAGTGGCAGATTTGTAAATACGACGTTTACTACATTTCTCACGCATTAGGGTTCAAACACTCGAACACCTATACGGATTCTCCTGCAACAGTGGCAGATATGTAAATACGGCGTTAGTTACCATTTCCAACGCATTAGGTTTCGAACACTCGAACACCTATACAGATTCTCCTGCACAGTGGCAGATATGTAAATACGGCGTTTACTTACCATTTCTCATGCATTAGGGTTCGAACACTCGAACACCTATACGGATTCTCCTGCACAGTGGCAGATATGTAAATAAGGCGTTTACTTACCATTTTGCACGCATTACGGTTCGAACACCCGAACACCTATACGGATTCTCCTGCACAGTGGCAGATATGTAAATACGGCGTTTACTTACCATTTTGCACGCATTACGGTTCGAACACTCGAACACCTATACAGATTCTCCTACACAGTGGCAGATATGTAAATACGGCGTTTACTTACCATTTCTCACGCATTAGGGTTCGAACACTCAAACACCTATACGGACTCTCCTGCACAGTGGCAGATATGTAAATACGGCGTTTACTTACCATTTCTCACGCATTAGGGTTCAAACAATTGAACACCTATACGGATTCTCCTGCACAGTGGCAGATACGTAAATACGGCGTTTCCTTACCATTTCTCAAGCATTAGCGTTCGAACACTCGAACACCTATACGGATTCTCCTGCACAGTGGCAGATATGTAAATACGGCGTTTACTTACCATTTTGCACGCATTACGGTTCGAACACCCGAACACCTATACGGATTCTCCTGCACAGTGGCAGATATGTAAATACGGCGTTTACTTACCATTTCCAACGCATTAGGTTTCGAACACTCGAACACCTATACAGATTCTCCTGCATAGTGGCAGATATGTAAATACGGCGTTTACTTACCATTTCTCATGCATTAGGGTTCGAACACTCGAACACCTATACGGATTCTCCTGCACAGTGGCAGATATGTAAATAAGGCATTTAGTTACTATTTTGCACGCATTACGGTTTGAACACCCGAACACCTATACGGATTCTCCTGCACAGTGGCAGATATGTAAATACGGCGTTTACTTACCATTTCCCACGCATTAGGGTTCGAACACTCGAACACCTATACGGATTCTCCTGCACTGTGGCAGATATGTAAATACGGTGTTTACTTACCTTTTCTCACGCATTAGGGTTCGAACACTCAAACACCTATACGGATTCTCCTGCACAGTGGCAGATATGTAAATACGGCATTTACTTACCATTTCTCATGCATTAGGGTTCGAACACTCGAACACCTATACGGATTATCCAGCACAGTGGCGGATCTGTAAATACGACGTTTACTTACCATTTTGCGCGCATTACGGCTCGAACACTCGAACACCTATACGGATTCTCCACCACAGTGGCAGATATGTAAATACGGCGTTTACTTACCATTTCTCATGCATTAGGGTTCGAACACTCGAACACCTATACGGATTATCCAGCACAGTGGCAGATATCTAAATACGGCGTTTACTTACCATTTCTCACGCATTACGGTTCGAACACTCGAACACCTATACGGATTCTCCTGCACAGTGGCAGATATGTAAATACGGCGTTTACTTACCATTTCTCACGCATTAGGGTTCGAACACTCGAACACCTATACGGATTCTCCTGCACAGTGGCAGATATGTAAATACGGCGTTTACTTACCATTTCTCACACATTAGGGTTCGAACACTCGAACACCTATACGGATTCTCCGGCACAGTGGCAGATATGTAATTACGGCATTTACTTACCATTTCTCACCCATTACGGTTCGAACACTCGAACACCTGTACGGATTCTCCTGCACAGTGACAGATATGTAAATACGGCGTTTACTTACCATTTCTCATGCATTAGGGTTCGAACACTCGAACACCTATATGGATTCTCCTGCACAGTGGCAGATATGTAAATACGGCGTTTACTTACCATGTCCCACGCATTAGGGTTCGAACACTCGAACACCTATACGGATTCTCCTGCACTGTGCCAGATATGCAAATACGGTGTTTACTTACCGTTTCTCACGCATTAGGGTTCGAACACTCAAACACCTATACGGATTCTCCTACACAGTAGCAGATATGTAAATACGGCATTACTTACCATTTCTCATGCATTAGGGTTCGAACACTCGAACACCTATACGGATTATCCAGCACAGTGGCGGATCTGTAAATACGACGTTTACTTACCATTTTGCGCGCATTACGGTTCGAACACTCGAACACCTATACAGATTCTCCTACACTGTGGCAGATATGTAAATACGGCGTTTACTTACAATTTCTCACGCATTAGGGTTCGAACACTCGAACACCTATACGGATTCTCCTACACAGTGGCAGATTTGTAACTACGACGTTTACTTACCATTTCTCACGCATTAGGGTTCAAACACTCGAACACCTATACGGATTCTCCTGCACAGTGGCAGATATGTAAATACGGCGTTTAGTTACCATTTCCAACGCATTAGGTTTCGAACACTCGAACACCTATACAGATTCTCCTGCACAGTGGCAGATATGTAAATACGGCGTTTACTTACCATTTCTCATGCATTAGGGTTCGAACACTCGAACACCTATACGGATTCTCCTGCACAGTGGCAGATATGTAAATAAGGCGTTTACTTACCATTTTGCACGCATTACGGTTCGAACACCCGAACACCTATACGGATTCTCCTGCACAGTGGCAGATATGTAAATACGGCGTTTACTTACCATTTCCCACGCATTAGGGTTCGAACACTCGAACACCTATACGGATTCTCCGGCACTGTCCCAGATATGTAAATACGGTTTTTACTTACCTTTTCTCACGCATTAGGGTTCGAACACTCAAACACCTATACGGATTCTCCTGCACAGTGGCAGATATGTAAATACGGCGTTTACTTACCATTTCTCATGCATTAGGGTTCGAACACTCGAACACCTATACGGATTATCCAGCACAGTGGCGGATCTGTAAATACGACGTTTACTTACCATTTTGCACGCATTACGGTTCGAACACCCGAACACCTATACGGATTCTCCTGCATAGTGGCAGATATGTAAATACGGCGTTTACTTACCATTTCCCACGCATTAGGGTTCGAACACTCGAACACCTATACGGATTCTCCTGCACTGTGGCAGATATGTAAATACGGTGTTTACTTACCTTTTCTCACGCATTAGGGTTCGAACACTCAAACACCTATACGGATTCTCTTGCACAGTGGCAGATATGTAAATAAGGCGTTTACTTACCATTTTGCACGCATTACGGTTCGAACACCCGAACACCTATACGGATTCTCCTGCACAGTGGCAGATATGTAAATACGGCGTTTACTTACCATTTTGCACGCATTACGGTTCGACCACTCGAACACCTATACAGATTCTCCTACACAGTGGCAGATATGTAAATACGGCGTTTACTTACCATTTCTCACGCATTAGGGTTCGAACACTCAAACACCTATACGGACTCTCCTGCACAGTGGCAGATATGTAAATACGGCGTTTACTTACCATTTCTCACGCATTAGGGTTCAAACAATCGAACACCTGTACGGATTCTCCTGCACAGTGGCAGATACGTAAATACGGCGTTTACTTACCATTTCTCAAGCATTAGCGTTCGAACACTCGAACACCTATACGGATTCTCCTGCACAGTGGCAGATATGTAAATACGGCGTTTACTTACCATTTTGCACGCATTACGGTTCGAACACCCGAACACCTATACGGATTCTCCTGCACAGTGGCAGATATGTAAATACGGCGTTTACTTACCATTTCCAACGCATTAGGTTTCGAACACTCGAACACCTATACAGATTCTCCTGCATAGTGGCAGATATGTAAATACGGCGTTTACTTACCATTTCTCATGCATTAGGGTTCGAACACTCGAACACCTATACGGATTCTCCTGCACAGTGGCAGATATGTAAATAAGGCGTTTAGTTACCATTTTGCACGCATTACGGTTCGAACACCCGAACACCTATACGGATTCTCCTGCACAGTGGCAGATATGTAAACACGGCGTTTACTTACCATTTCCCACGCATTAGAGTTCGAACACTCGAACACCTATACGGATTCTCCTGCACTGTGGCAGATATGTAAATACGGTGTTTACTTACCTTTTCTCACGCATTAGGGTTCGAACACTCAAACACCTATACGGATTCTCCTGCACAGTGGCAGATATGTAAATACGGCATTTACTTACCATTTCTCATGCATTAGGGTTCGAACACTCGAACACCTATACGGATTATCCAGCACAGTGGCGGATCTGTAAATACGACGTTTACTTACCATTTTGCGCGCATTACGGTTCGAACACTCGAACACCTGTACGGATTCTCCTGCACAGTGGCAGATATGTAAATACGGCGTTTACTTACCATTTCTCATGCATTAGGGTTCGAACACTCGAACACCTATACAGATTCTCCTACACAGTGGCAGATATGTAAATACGGCGTTACTTACCATTTTGCACGCATTACGGTTCGAACACTCGAACACCTATATGGATTCGCGTACACAGTGGCAGATTTGTAAATACGGCGTTTACTTACCATTTCTCACGCATTAGGGTTCGAACACTCGAACACCTATACGGATTCTCCTGCACAGTGGCAGATATGTAAATACGGCGTTTACTTACCATTTCTCACGCATTAGGGTTCGAAGACTCGAACACCTATACGTTTGCTCCTGCACAGTGGCAGATATGTAAATACGGCGTTTACTTACCATTTCTCACGCATTAGGGTTCGAACACTCGAACACCTATACGGATTCTCCTGCACTGTGGCAGATATGTAAATACGGCGTTTACTTACCATTTCCCACGCATTAGGGTTCGACCACTCGAACACCTATACGGATTCTCCTGCACAGTGGCAGATATGTAAATACGGCGTTTACTTACCATTTCTCACACATTAGGGTTCGAACACTCGAACACCTATACGGATTCTCCTGCACAGTGGCAGATATGTAATTACGGCGTTTACTTACCATTTCTCACCCATTACGGTTCGAACACTCGAACACCTGTACGGATTCTCCTGCACAGTGGCAGATATGTAAATACGGCGTTTACTTACCATTTCTCATGCATTAGGGTTCGAACACTCGAACACCTATATGGATTCTCCTGCACAGTGGCAGATATGTAAATACGGCGTTTACTTACCATGTCCCACGCATTAGGGTTTGAACACTCGAACACCTATACGGATTCTCCTGCACTGTGCCAGATATGTAAATACGGTGTTTACTTACCGTTTCTCACGCATTAGGGTTCGAACACTCAAACACCTATACGGATTCTCCTACACAGTAGCAGATATGTAAATACGGCATTACTTACCATTTCTCATGCATTAGGGTTCGAACACTCGAACACCTATACGGATTATCCAGCACAGTGGCGGATCTGTAAATACGACGTTTACTTACCTTTTTGCGCGCATTACGGTTCGAACACTCGAACACCTATACAGATTCTCCTACACAGTGGCAGATATGTAAATACGGCGTTTACTTACAATTTCTCACGCATTGGGGTTCGAACACACGAACACCTATACGGATTCTCCTACACAGTGGCAGATTTGTAAATACGACGTTTACTTACCATTTCTCACGCATTGGGGTTCAAACACTCGAACACCTATACGGATTCTCCTGCACAGTGGCAGATATGTAAATACGGCGTTTAGTTACCATTTCCAACGCATTTGGTTTCGAACACTCGAACACCTATACAGATTCTCCTGCACAGTGGCAGATATGTAAATACGGCGTTTACTTACCATTTCTCATGCATTAGGGTTCGAACACTCGAACACCTATACGGATTCTCCTGCACAGTGGCAGATATGTAAATAAGGCGTTTACTTACCATTTTGCACGCATTACGGTTCGAACACCCGAACACCTATACGGATTCTCCTGCACAGTGGCAGATATGTAAATACGGCGTTTACTTACCATTTCCCACGCATTAGGGTTCGAACACTCGAACACCTATACGGATTCTCCTGCACTGTGGCAGATATGTAAATACAGTTTTTACTTACCTTTTCTCACGCATTAGGGTTCGAACACTCAAACACCTATACGGATTCTCCTGCACAGTGGCAGATATGTAAATACGGCGTTTACTTACCATTTCTCATGCATTAGGGTTCGAACACTCGAACACCTATACGGATTATCCAGGACAGTGGCGGATCTGTAAATACGACGTTTACTTACCATTTTGCACGCATTACGGTTCGAACACCCGAACACCTATACGGATTCTCCTGTACAGTGGCAGATATGTAAATACGGCGTTTACTTACCATTTCCAACGCATTAGGGTTCGAACACTCGAACACCTATACGGATTCTCCTGCACTGTGGCAGATATGTAAATACGGTGTTTACTTACCTTTTCTCACGCATTAGGGTTCGAACACTGAAACACCTATACGGATTCTCCTGCACAGTGGCAGATATGTAAATAAGGCGTTTACTTACCATTTTGCACGCATTACGGTTCGAACACCCGAACACCTATACGGATTCTCCTGCACGGTGGCAGATATGTAAATACGGCGTTTACTTACCATTTTGCACGCATTACGGTCCGAACACTCGAACACCTATACAGATTCTCCTACACAGTGGCAGATATGTAAATACGGCGTTTACTTACCATTTCTCACGCATTAGGGTTCGAACACTCAAACACCTATACGGACTCTCCTGCACAGTGGCAGATATGTAAATACGGCGTTTACTTACCATTTCTCACGCATTAGGGTTCAAACAATCGAACACCTATACGGATTCTCCTGCACAGTGGCAGATACGTAAATACGGCATTTACTTACCATTTCTCAAGCATTAGCGTTCGAACACTCGAACACCTATACGGATTCTCCTGCACAGTGGCAGATATGTAAATACGGCGTTTACTTACCATTTTGCACGCATTACGGTTCGAACACCCGAACACCTATACGGATTCTCCTGCACAGTGGCAGATATGTAAATACGGCGTTTACTTACCATTTCCAACGCATTAGGTTTCGAACACTCGAACACCTATACAGATTCTCCTGCATAGTGGCAGATATGTAAATACGGCGTTTACTTACCATTTCTCATGCATTAGGGTTCGAACACTCGAACACCTATACGGATTCTCCTGCACAGTGGCAGATATGTAAATAAGGCGTTTAGTTACCATTTTGCACGCATTACGGTTCGAACACCCGAACACCTATACGGATTCTCCTGCACAGTGGCAGATATGTAAATACGGCGTTTACTTACCATTTCCCACGCATTAGGGTTCGAACACTCGAACACCTATACGGATTCTCCTGCACTGTGGCAGATATGTAAATACGGTGTTTACTTACCTTTTCTCACGCATTAGGGTTCGAACACTCAAACACCTATACGGATTCTGCTGCACAGTGGCAGATATGTAAATACGGCATTTACTTACCATTTCTCATGCATTAGGGTTCGAACACACGAACACCTATACGGATTATCCAGCACAGTGGCGGATCTGTAAATACGACGTTTACTTACCATTTTGCGCGCATTACGGCTCGAACACTCGAACACCTATACAGATTCTCCTACACAGTGGCAGATATGTAAATACGGCGTTACTTACCATTTTGCACGCATTACGGTTCGAACACTCGAACACCTATATGGATTCGCGTACACAGTGGCAGATTTGTAAATACGGCGTTTACTTACCATTTCTCACGGATTAGGGTTCGAACACTCGAACACCTATACGGATTCTCCTGCACAGTGGCAGATATGTAAATACGGCGTTTACTTACCATTTCCAACGCATTAGGTTTCGAACACTCGAACACCTATACAGATTCTCCTGCATAGTGGCAGATATGTAAATACGGCGTTTACTTACCATTTCTCATGCATTAGGGTTCGAACACTCGAACACCTATACGGATTCTCCTGCACAGTGGCAGATATGTAAATAAGGCGTTTAGTTACCATTTTGCACGCATTACGGTTCGAACACCCGAACACCTATACGGATTCTCCTGCACAGTGGCAGATATGTAAATACGGCGTTTACTTACCATTTCCCACGCATTAGGGTTCGAACACTCGAACACCTATACGGATTCTCCTGCACTGTGGCAGATATGTAAATACGGTGTTTACTTACCTTTTCTCACGCATTAGGGTTCGAACACTGAAACACCTATACGGATTCTCCTGCACAGTGGCAGATATGTAAATAAGGCGTTTACTTACCATTTTGCACGCATTACGGTTCGAACACCCGAACACCTATACGGATTCTCCTGCACGGTGGCAGATATGTAAATACGGCGTTTACTTACCATTTTGCATGCATTACGGTCCGAACACTCGAACACCTATACAGATTCTCCTACACAGTGGCAGATATGTAAATACGGCGTTTACTTACCATTTCTCACGCATTAGGGTTCGAACACTCAAACACCTATACGGACTCTCCTGCACAGTGGCAGATATGTAAATACGGCGTTTACTTACCATTTCTCACGCATTAGGGTTCAAACAATCGAACACCTATACGGATTCTCCTGCACAGTGGCAGATACGTAAATACGGCGTTTACTTACCATTTCTCAAGCATTAGCGTTCGAACACTCGAACACCTATACGGATTCTCCTGCACAGTGGCAGATATGTAAATACGGCGTTTACTTACCATTTTGCACGCATTACGGTTCGAACACCCGAACACCTATACGGATTCTCCTGCACAGTGGCAGATATGTAAATACGGCGTTTACTTACCATTTCCAACGCATTAGGTTTCGAACACTCGAACACCTATACAGATTCTCCTGCATAGTGGCAGATATGTAAATACGGCGTTTACTTACCATTTCTCATGCATTAGGGTTCGAACACTCGAACACCTATACGGATTCTCCTGCACAGTGGCAGATATGTAAATAAGGCGTTTAGTTACCATTTTGCACGCATTACGGTTCGAACACCCGAACACCTATACGGATTCTCCTGCACAGTGGCAGATATGTAAATACGGCGTTTACTTACCATTTCCCACGCATTAGGGTTCGAACACTCGAACACCTATACGGATTCTCCTGCACTGTGGCAGATATGTAAATACGGTGTTTACTTACCTTTTCTCACGCATTAGGGTTCGAACACTCAAACACCTATACGGATTCTGCTGCACAGTGGCAGATATGTAAATACGGCATTTACTTACCATTTCTCATGCATTAGGGTTCGAACACACGAACACCTATACGGATTATCCAGCACAGTGGCGGATCTGTAAATACGACGTTTACTTACCATTTTGCGCGCATTACGGCTCGAACACTCGAACACCTATACAGATTCTCCTACACAGTGGCAGATATGTAAATACGGCGTTTACTTACCATTTTGCACGCATTAGGGTTCGAACACTCGAACACCTATACGGATTCTCCTGCATAGTGGCAGATATGTAAATACGGCGTTTACTTACCATTTCCAACGCAGTAGGGTTCGAACACTCGAACACCTATACGGATTCTCCCGCACAGTGGCAGATATGTAAATACGGCGTTTACCTACCATTTCTCACGGATTAGGGTTCGCACACTCGAACACCTATACGGATTCTCCTACACAGTGGTAGATATGCAAATACGGCGTTTACTTACCATTTCTCATGCATTAGGGTTCGAACACTCGAACACCTATACGGATTCTCCTGCACAGTGGCAGATATGTAAATACGGCGTTTACTTACCATTTCCAACGCATTAGGGTTCGAACACTCGAACACCTATACGGATTGTCCTGCACAGTGGCAGATATGTAAATACGGCATTTACTTACCATTTCTCACGCATTAGGGTTCGAACACTCGAACACCTATACGGATTCTCCTGCACAGTGGCAGATATGTAAATACGGCGTTTACTTACCATTTCTCAGGCATTAGGTTTCGAACACTCGAACACCTATACGGATTCTCCTGCACAGTGGCAGATATGTAAATACGGCGTTTACTTACCATTTCTCAAGCATTAGGGTTCGAACACTCGAACACCTATACGGATTCTCCTGCACAGTGGCAGATATGTAAATACGGCGTTTACTTACCATTTCCCGCGCATTAGGGTTCGAACACTCGAACAGCTGTTCGGATTCTCCTGCACAGTGGCAGATATGTAAATACGGTGTTCACTTACCATTTCTCACGCATTAGGGTTCGAACACTCGAACACCTATACGGATTCTCCTGCACAGTGGCTGATATGTAAATACGGCGTTTACTTACCATTTCTCATGCATTAGGGTTCGAACACTCCAACACCAATACGGATTCTCCTGCACAGTGGCAGATATGTAAATACGGCGTTTACTTACCATTTCCAACGCATTAGGTTTCGAACACTCGAACACCTATACGGATTCTCCTGCACAGTGGCAGATATGTAAATACGGCGTTTACTTACCATTTCTCAAGCATTAGGGTTCGAACACTCGAACACCTATACGGATTCTCCTGCACAGTGGCTGATATGTAAATACGGCGTTTACTTACCATTTCTCAGGCATTAGGGTTCGAACACTCGAACACCTATACGGATTCTCCTGCACAGTGGCATATATGTAAATACGGCGTTTACTTACCATTTCTCATGCATTAGGGTTCGAACACTCCAACACCAATACGGATTCTCCTGCACAGTGGCAGATATGTAAATACGGCGTTTACTTACCATTTCTCACGCATTAGGGTTCGAATACTCGAACACCTGTACGGATTCTCCTGCACAGTGGCAGATATGTAAATACGGCGTTTACTTACCATTTCTCATGCATTAGGGTTCGAACAATCGAACGCCGATACGGATTCTCCTACACAGTGGCAGATATGTAAATACGGCGTTTACTTACCATTTTGCACGCATTAGGGTTCGAACACTCGAACACCTATACGGATTCTCCTGCATAGTGGCAGATATGTAAATACGGCGTTTACTTACCATTTCCAACGCAGTAGGGTTCGAACACTCGAACACCTATACGGATTCTCCCGCACAGTGGCAGATATGTAAATACGGCGTTTACCTACCATTTCTCACGGATTAGGGTTCGCACACTCGAACACCTATACGGATTCTCCTACACAGTGGTAGATATGCAAATACGGCGTTTACTTACCATTTCTCATGCATTAGGGTTCGAACACTCGAACACCTATACGGATTCTCCTGCACAGTGGCAGATATGTAAATACGGCGTTTACTTACCATTTCCAACGCATTAGGGTTCGAACACTCGAACACCTATACGGATTGTCCTGCACAGTGGCAGATATGTAAATACGGCATTTACTTACCATTTCTCACGCATTAGGGTTCGAACACTCGAACACCTATACGGATTCTCCTGCACAGTGGCAGATATGTAAATACGGCGTTTACTTACCATTTCTCAGGCATTAGGTTTCGAACACTCGAACACCTATACGGATTCTCCTGCACAGTGGCAGATATGTAAATACGGCGTTTACTTACCATTTCTCAAGCATTAGGGTTCGAACACTCGAACACCTATACGGATTCTCCTGCACAGTGGCAGATATGTAAATACGGCGTTTACTTACCATTTCCCGCGCATTAGGGTTCGAACACTCGAACAGCTGTTCGGATTCTCCTGCACAGTGGCAGATATGTAAATACGGTGTTCACTTACCATTTCTCACGCATTAGGGTTCGAACACTCGAACACCTATACGGATTCTCCTGCACAGCGGCTGATATGTAAATACGGCGTTTACTTACCATTTCTCATGCATTAGGGTTCGAACACTCCAACACCAATACGTATTCTCCTGCACAGTGGCAGATATGTAAATACGGCGTTTACTTACCATTTCCAACGCATTAGGTTTCGAACACTCGAACACCTATACGGATTCTCCTGCACAGTGGCAGATATGTAAATACGGCGTTTACTTACCATTTCTCAAGCATTAGGGTTCGAACACTCGAACACCTATACGGATTCTCCTGCACAGTGGCTGATATGTAAATACGGCGTTTACTTACCATTTCTCAGGCATTAGGGTTCGAACACTCGAACACCTATACGGATTCTCCTGCACAGTGGCATATATGTAAATACGGCGTTTACTTACCATTTCTCATGCATTAGGGTTCGAACACTCCAACACCAATACGGATTCTCCTGCACAGTGGCAGATATGTAAATACGGCGTTTACTTACCATTTCTCACGCATTAGGGTTCGAACACTCGAACACCTGTACGGATTCTCCTGCACAGTGGCAGATATGTAAATACGGCGTTTACTTACCATTTCTCATGCATTAGGGTTCGAACAATCGAACGCCGATACGGATTCTCCTACACAGTGGCAGATATGTAAATACGGCGTTTACTTACCATTTTGCACGCATTAGGGTTCGAACACTCGAACACCTATACGGATTCTCCTGCATAGTGGCAGATATGTAAATACGGCGTTTACTTACCATTTCTCATGCATTGGGGTTCGAACACTCGAACGCCTATACGGATTCTCCTGCACAGTGGCAGTTATGTAAATACGGCGTTTACTTACCATTTCTGACGCATTAGGGTTCGAACACTCGAACACCTATACGGATTCTCCTGCACAGTGGCAGATATGTAAATACGGCGTTTACTTACCATTTCTCACGCATTAGGGTTCGAACACTCGAACACCTATACGGATTCTCCTGCACAGTGGCAGATATGTAAATACGGCGTTTACTTACCATTTCCCCCGCATTTGGGTTCGAACACTCGAACAGCTGTTCGGATTCTCCTGCACAGTGGCAGATATGTAAATACGGTGTTTACTTACCATTTCTTACACATTAGGGTTCGAACACTCGAACACCTATACGGATTCTCCTGCACAGTGGCAGATATGTAAATACGGCGTTTACTTACCATTTCTCATGCATTAGGGTTCGAACACTCCAACACCTATACGGATTCTCCTGCACAGTGGCAGATATGTAAATACGTTGTTTACTTACCATTTCTCACGCATTAGGGTTCGAACACTCGAACACCTATACGGATTCTCGAGCACAGTGGCAGATATGTAAATACGTCGTTTACTTACCATTTTGCACGCATTAGGGTTCGAACACTCGAACACCTATACGGATTCTCCTGCACAGTGGCAGATATGTAAATACGGCATTTACTTACCATTTCCCACGCATTAGGGTTCGAACACTCGAACACCTATACGGATTCTCCTGCACAGTGGCAGATATGTAAATACGGCGTTTACTTACCATTTCTCAGGCATTAGGGTTCGAACACTCGAACACCTATACGGATTCTCCTGCATAGTGGCAGATATGAAAATACGGCGCTTACTTACCATTTCTCATGCATTGGGGTTCGAACACTCGAACGCCTATACGGATTCTCCTGCACAGTGGCAGATATGTAAATACGGTGTTTACTTACCATTTCTCACGCATTAGGGTTCGAAAAATCGAACACCTATACGGATTCTCCTGCACAGTGGCTGATATGTAAATACGGCGCTTACTTACCATTTCTCATGCAACAGGGTTCGAACACTCGAACACCTATACGGATTCTGCTGCACAGTGGCAGATATGTAAATACGGCGTTTACTTACCATTTTGCATGCATTAGGGTTCGAACACTCGAACACCTATACGGATTCTCCTGCACAGTGGCAGATATGTAAATACGGCGTTTACTTACCATTTCCCACGCATTAGGATTCGAACATTCGAACACCTATACGGATTCTCCCGCACAGTGGCAGATATGTAAATACGGCGTTTACCTACCATTTCTCACGGATTAGGGTTCGCACACTCGAACACCTATACGGATTCTCCTGCACAGTGGCAGATATGCAAATACGGCGTTTACTTACCATTTCTCATGCATTAGGGTTCGAACACTCGAACACCTATACGGATTCTCCTGCACAGTGGCAGATATGTAAATACGGCGTTTACTTACCATTTCCAACGCATTAGGGTTCGAACACTCGAACACCTATACGGATTGTCCTGCACAGTGGCAGATATGTAAATACGGCGTTTACTTACCATTTCTCACGCATTAGGGTTCGAACACTCGAACACCTATACGGATTCTCCTGCACAGTGGCAGATATGTAAATACGGCGTTTACTTACCATTTCTCAGGCATTAGGTTTCGAACACTCGAACACCTATACGGATTCTCCTGCACAGTGGCAGATATGTAAATACGGCGTTTACTTACCATTTCTCATGCATTAGGGTTCGAACACTCGAACACCTATACGGATTCTCCTGCACAGTGGCAGATATGTAAATACGGCGTTCACTTACCATTTCCCGCGCATTAGGGTTCGAACACTCGAACAGCTGTTCGGATTCTCCTGCACAGTGGCAGATATGTAAATACGGTGTTCACTTACCATTTCTCACGCATTAGGGTTCGAACACTCGAACACCTATACGGATTCTCCTGCACAGTGGCTGATATGTAAATACGGCGTTTACTTACCATTTCTCATGCATTAGGGTTCGAACACTCCAACACCAATACGGATTCTCCTGCACAGTGGCAGATATGTAAATACGGCGTTTACTTACCATTTCCAACGCATTAGGGTTCGAACACTCGAACACATATACGGATTCTCCGGCACAGTGGCTGATATGTAAATACGGCGTTTACTTACCATTTCTCACGCATTAGGGTTCGAATACTCGAACACCTATACGGATTCTCCTGCACAGTGGCTGATATGTAAATACGGCGTTTACTTACCATTTCTCAGGCATTAGGGTTCGAACACTCGAACACCTATACGGATTCTCCTGCACAGTGGCATATATGTAAATACGGCGTTTACTTACCATTTCTCATGCATTAGGGTTCGAACACTCCAACACCAATACGGATTCTCCTGCACAGTGGCAGATATGTAAATACGGCGTTTACTTACCATTTCTCACGCATTAGGGTTCGAACACTCGAACACCTGTACGGATTCTCCTGCATAGTGGCAGATATGTAAATACGGCGTTTACTTACCATTTCTCATGCATTAGGGTTCGAACACTCGAACGCCGATACGGATTCTCCTACACAGTGGCAGATATGTAAATACGGCGTTTACTTACCATTTTGCACGCATTAGGGTTCGAACACTCGAACACCTATACGGATTCTCCTGCATAGTGGCAGATATGTAAATACGGCGTTTACTTACCATTTCTCATGCATTGGGGTTCGAACACTCGAACGCCTATACGGATTCTCCTGCACAGTGGCAGATATGTAAATACGGTGTTTACTTACCATTTCTCACGCATTAGGGTTCGAACACTCGAACACCTATACGGATTCTCCGGCACAGTGGCTGATATGTAAATACGGCGTTTACTTACCATTTCTCACGCATTAGGGTTCGAACACTCGAACACCTATACGGATTCTGCTGCACAGTGGCAGATATGTAAATACGGCGTTTACTTACCATTTTGCATGCATTAGGGTTCGAACACTCGAACACCTATACGGATTCTCCTGCACAGTGGCAGATATGTAAATACGGCGTTTACTTACCATTTCCCACGCATTAGGGTTCGAACATTCGAACACCTATACGGATTCTCCTGCACAGTGGCAGATATGTAAATACGGCGTTTACTTACCATTTTGCACGCATTACGGTTCGAACACTTGAACACCTATACGGATTCTCCTACATAGTGGCAGATATTTACATACGGCGTTTACTTACCATTTCTCACGCGTTAGGGTTCGAACACTCGAACACCTATACGGATTCTCCTGCACAGTGGCAGATATGTAAATACGGCGTTTACTTACCATTTCTCATGCATTAGGGATCGAACACTCGAACACCTATACGGGTTCCCCTGCACAGTGGCAGATATGTAAATACGGCGTTTACTTACCATTTCCAACGCCTTACGGTTCGAACACTCGAACACCTATACGGATTCTCCTACACAGTGGCAGATATGTAAATAAAGCGTTTACTTACCATTTCTGACGCATTAGGGTTCGAACACTCGAACACCTATACGGATTCTCCTGCACAGTGGCAGATATGTAAATACGACGTTTACTTACCATTTTGCACGCATTACGGTTCGAACACTTGAACACCTATACGGATTCTCCTACACAGTGGCAGATATGTACATACGGCGTTTACTTACCATTTCTCACGCATTAGGGTTCGAACACTCGAACACCTATACGGATTATCCTGCACAGTGGCAGATATGTAAATACGGCGTTTACTTACCATTTCTCATGCATTAGGGTTCGAACACTCGAACACCTATACGGGTTCTCCTGCACAGCGGCAGATATGTAAATACGGCGTTTACTTACCATTTCCAACGCCTTACGGTTCGAACACTCGAACACCTATACGGATTCTCCTACACAGTGGCAGATATGTAAATACGGCGTTTACTTACCATTTGTCACGCATTAGGGTTCGAACACTCGAACACCTATACGGATTCTCCTGCACAGTGGCAGATATGTAAATACGACGTTTACTTACCATTTTGCACGCATTACGGTTCGAACACTTGAACACCTATACGGATTCTCCTACACAGTGGCAGATATGTACATACGGCGTTTACTTACCATTTCTCACGCATTAGGGTTTGAACACTCGAACACCTATACGGATTCTCCTGCACAGTGGCAGATATGTAAATACGACGTTTACTTACCATTTTGCACGCATTATGGTTCGAACACTTGAACACCTATACGGATTCTCCTACACAGTGGCAGAGATGTACATACGGCGTTTACTTACCATTTCTCACGCATTAGGGTTCGAACACTCGAACACCTATACGGATTCTCCTGCACAGTGGCAGATATGTAAATACGGCGTTTACTTACCATTTCTCAGGCATTAGGGTTCGAACACTCGAACACCTATACGGGTTCCCCTGCACAGTGGCAGATATGTAAATACGGCGTTTACTTACCATTTCCGACGCCTTACGGTTCGAACACTCGAACACCTATACGGATTCTCCTACACAGTGGCAGATATGTAAATACGGCGTTTACTTACCATTTCTCACGCATTAGGGTTCGAACACTCGAACACCTATACGGATTCTCCTGCACAGTGGCAGATATGTAAATACGACGTTTACTTACCATTTTGCACGCATTACGGTTCGAACACTTGAACACCTATACGGATTCTCCTACACAGTGGCAGATATGTACATACGGCGTTTACTTACCATTTCTCACGCATTAGGGGTTCGAACACTCGAACACCTATACGGATTCTCCTGCACAGTGGCAGATATGTAAATACGGCGTTTACTTACATTTCTCATGCATTAGGGTTCGAACACTCGAACACCTATACGGGTTCTCCTGCACAGTGGCAGATATGTAAATACGGCGTTTACTTACCATTTCCAACGCCTTACAGTTCGAACACTCGAACACCTATACGGATTCTCCTACACAGTGGCTAGATATGTAAATACGGCGTTTACTTACCATTTCTCACGCATTAGGGTTCGAACACTCGAACACCTATACGGATTCTCCTGCACAGTGGCAGATATGTAAATACGGCGTTTACTTACCATTTCCAACGCATTACGGGGTCGAACACTCGAACACCTATACGGATTCTCCTACACAGTGGGCAGCTATGTAAATACGGCGTTTACTTACCATTTGTCCACGCATTAGGGTTCGAACACTCGAACACCTATACGGATTCTCCTGCACAGTGGCAGATATGTAAATACGACGTTTACTTACCATTTTGCACGCATTACGGTTCGAACACTTGAACACCTATACGGATTCTCCTACACAGTGGCAGATATGTACATACGGCGTTTACTTACCATTTCTCACGCATTAGGGTTCGAACACTCGAACACCTATACGGATTCTCCTGCACAGTGGCAGATATGTAAATACGACGTTTACTTACCATTTTGCACGCATTATGGTTCGAACACTTGAACACCTATACGGATTCTCACTACACAGTGGCAGAGATGTACATACGGCGTTTACTTACCATTTCCCACGCATTAGGGTTCGAACATTCGAACACCTATACGGATTCTCCTGCACTAGTGGCAGATATGTAAATACGGCGTTTACTTACCATTTTGCACGCATTACGGTTCGAACACTTGAACACCTATACGAATTCTCCTACATAGTGGCAGATATTTACATACGGCGTTTACTTACCATTTCTCACGCGTTAGGGTTCGAACACTCGAACACCTATACGGATTCTCCTGCACAGTGGCAGATATGTAAATACGACGTTTATTTACCATTTCTCATGCATTATGGATCGAACACTCGAACACCTATACGGGGTTCCCCTGCACAGTGGCAGATATGTAAATACGGCGTTTACTTACCATTTCCAACGCCTTACGGTTCGAACACTCGAACACCTATACGGATTCTCCTACACAGTGGCAGATATGTACATACGGCGTTTACTTACCATTTTCTCACACATTAGGGTTCGAACACTCGAAACACCTATACGGATTCTCCTGCACAGTGGCAGATATGTAAATACGGCATTTACTTACCATTTCTCATGCATTAGGGTTCGAACACTCGAACACCTATACGGGTTCTCCTGCACAGTGGCAGATATGTAAATACGGCGTTTACTTACCATTTCCAACGCCTTACGGTTCGAACACTCGAACACCTATACGGATTCTCCTACACAGTGGCAGATATGTAAATACGGCGTTTACTTACCATTTGTCACGCATTAGGGTTCGAACACTCGAACACCTATACGGATTCTCCTGCACAGTGGCAGATATGTAAATACGACGTTTACTTACCATTTTGCACGCATTACGGTTCGAACACTTGAACACCTATACGGATTCTCCTACACAGTGGCAGATATGTACATACGGCGTTTACTTACCATTTCTCACGCATTAGGGTTTGAACACTCGAAACACCTATACGGATTCTCCTGCACAGTGGCAGATATGTAAATACGACGTTTACTTACCATTTTGCACGCATTATGGTTCGAACACTTGAACACCTATACGGATTCTCCTACACAGTGGCAGAGATGTACATACGGCGTTTACTTACCATTTCTCACGCATTAGGGTTCGAACACTCGAACACATATACGGATTCTCCTGCACAGTGGCAGATATGTAAATACGGCGTTTACTTACCATTTCTCATGCATTAGGGTTCGAACACTCGAACACCTATACGGGTTCCCCTGCACAGTGGCAGATATGTAAATACGGCGTTTTACTTACCATTTCCGACGCCTTACGGTTCGAACACTCGAACACCTATACGGATTCTCCTAGACAGTGGCAGAGATGTACATACGGCGTTTACTTACCATTTCTCACGCATTAGGGTTCGAACACTCGAACACCTTTACGGATTCTCCTGCACAGTGGCAGATATGTAAATACGGCGTTTACTTACCATTTCTCATGCATTAGGGTTCGAACACTCGAACACCTATACGGGTTCCCCTGCACAGTGGCAGATATGTAAATACGGCGTTTACTTACTCATTTCCGACGCCTTACGGTTCGAACACTCGAACACCTATACGGATTCTCCTACACAGTGGCAGATATGTAAATACGGCGTTTTACTTTCCATTTCTCACGCATTAGGGTTCGAACACTCGAACACCTATACGGATTCTCCTGCACAGTGGCAGAGATGTACATACGGCGTTTACTTACCATTTCTCACGCATTAGGGCTCGAACACTCGAACACCTATACGGATTCTCCCTGCACAGTGGCAGATATGTAAATACGGCGTGTACTTACCATTTCTCATGCATTAGGGTTCGAACACTCGAACACCTATACGGGTTCCCCCTGCACAGTGGCAGATATGTAAATACGGCGTTTACTTACCATTTCTAACGCCTTACGGTTCGAACACTCGAACACCTATACGGATTCTCCTACACAGTGGCAGATATGTACATACGGCGTTTACTTACCATTTCTCACGCATTAGGGTTCGAACACTCGAACACCTATACGGATTCTCCTGCACAGTGGCAGATATGTAAATACGACGTTTACTTACCATTTTGCACGCATTATGGTTCGAACACTTGACACCTATACGGATTCTCCTACACAGTGGCAGAGATGTACATACGGCGTTTACTTACCATTTCTCAAGCATTAGGGCTCGGAACACTCGAACACCTATACGGATTCTCCTGCACAGTGGCAGATATGTAAATATGGCGTTTACTTACCATTTCTCATGCATTAGGGTTCGAACACTCGAACACCTATACGGGTTCCCCTGCACAGTGGCAGATATGTAAATACGGCGTTTACTTACCATTTCTAACGCCTTACGGTTCGAACACTCGAACACCTATACGGATTCTCCTACACAGTGGCAGATATGTAAATACGGCGTTTACTTACCATTTCTCACGCATTAGGGTTCGAACACTCGAACACCTATACGGATTCTCCTGCACAGTGGCAGATATGTAAATACGACTTTACTTACCATTTTGCACGCATTATGGTTCGAACACTTGAACACCGATACGGATTCTCCTACACAGTGGCAGAGATGTACATACGGCGTTTACTTACCATTTCTCACGCATTAGGGTTCGAACACTCGAACACCTATACGGATTCTCCTGCACAGTGGCAGATATGTAAATACGGCGTTTACTTACCATTTCTCATGCATTAGGGTGCGAACACTCGAGAACCTATACGGGTTCCCCTGCACAGTGGCAGATATGCAAATACGGCGTTTACTTACCATTTCCGACGCCTTACGGTTCAAACACTCGAACACCAATACGGATCCTCCTACACAGTGGCAGATATGTAAATACGGCGTTTACTTACCATTTCTCACGCATTAGGGTTCGAACACTCGAACACCTATACGGATTCTCCTGCACAGTGGCAGATATGTAAATACGACGTTTACTTACCATTTTGCACGCATTACGGTTCGAACACTTGAACACCTATACGGATTCTCCTACACAGTGGCAGATATGTACATACGGCGTTTACTTACCATTTCTCACGCATTAGGGTTCGAACACTCGAACACCTATACGGATTCTCCTACACAGTGGCAGATATGTAAATACGGCGTTTACTTACCATTTCTCATGCATTAGGGTTCGAACACTCGAACACCTATACGGGTTCTCCTGCACAGTGGCAGATATGTAAATACGGCGTTTACTTACCATTTCCAACGCCTTACGGTTCGAACACTCGAACACCTATACGGATTCTACTACACAGTGGCAGATATGTAAATACGGCGTTTACTTACCATTTCTCACGCATTAGGGTTCGAACACTCGAACACCTATACGGATTCTCCTGCACAGTGGCAGATATGTAAATACGGCGTTTACTTACCATTTCCAACGCATTACAGGTCGAACACTCGAACACCTATACGGATTCTCCTACACAGTGGCAGATATGTAAATACGGCGTCTACTTACCATTTGTCACGCATTAGGGTTCGAACACTCGAACACCTGTACGGATTCTCCTGCACAGTGGCAGATATGTAAATACGACGTTTACTTACCATTTTGCACGCATTACGGTTCGAACACTTGAACACCTATACGGATTCTCCTACACAGTGGCAGATATGTACATACGGCGTTTACTTACCATTTCTCACGCATTAGGGTTCGAACACTCGAACACCTATACGGATTCTCCTGCACAGTGGCAGATATGTAAATACGACGTTTACTTACCATTTTGCGCGCATTATGGTTCGAACACTTGAACACCTATACGGATTCTCCTACACAGTGGCAGAGATGTACATACGGCGTTTACTTACCATTTCTCACGCATTAGGGCTCGAACACTCGAACACCTATACGGATTCTCCTGCACAGTGGCAGATATGTAAATACGGCGTGTACTTACCATTTCTCATGCATTAGGGTTCGAACACTCGAACACCTATACGGGTTCCCCTGCACAGTGGCAGATATGTAAATACGGCGTTTACTTACCATTTCTAACGCCTTACGGTTCGAACACTCGAACACCTATACGGATTCTCCTACACAGTGGCAGATATGTACATACGGCGTTTACTTACCATTTCTCACGCATTAGGGTTCGAACACTCGAACACCTATACGGATTCTCCTGCACAGTGGCAGATATGTAAATACGACGTTTACTTACCATTTTGCACGCATTATGGTTCGAACACTTGAACACCTATACGGATTCTCCTACACAGTGGCAGAGATGTACATACGGCGTTTACTTACCATTTCTCACACATTAGGGCTCGAACACTCGAACACCTATACGGATTCTCCTGCACAGTGCAGATATGTAAATACGGCGTTTACTTACCCTTCTCATGCATTAGGGTTCGAACACTCGAACACCTATACGGGTTCCCCTGCACAGTGGCAGATATGTAAATACGGCGTTTACTTACCATTTCTAACGCCTTACGGTTCGAACACTCGAACACCTATACGGATTCTCCTACACAGTGGCAGATATGTACAATACGGCGTTTACTTACCATTTCTCACGCATTAAGGGTTCGAACACTCGAACACCTATACGGATTCTCCTGCACAAGTGGCAGATATGTAAATACGACGTTTACTTACCATTTTGCACGCATTATGGTTCGAACACTGAACACCTATACGGATTCTCCTACACAGTGGCAGAGATGTACATACGGCGTTTACTTACATTTCTCACGCATTAGGGTTCGAACACTCGAACACCTATACGGATTCTCCTGCACAGTAGCAGATATGTAAATACAGCGTTTACTTACCATTTCTCATGCATTAGGGTTCGAAAACTCGAACACCTATACGGGTTCCCCTGCACAGTGGCAGATATGTAAATACGGCGTTTACTTACCATTTCCAACGCCTTACGGTTCGAACACTCGAACACCTATACGGATTCTCCTACACAGTGGCAGATATGTAATACGGCGTTTACTTACCATTTCTCACGCATTAGGGTTCGAACACTCGAACACCTATACGGATTCTCCTGCACAGTGGCAGATATGTAAATACGGCGTTTACTTACCATTTCCAACGCCTTACGGTTCGAACACTCGAACACCTATACGGGATTCTCCCTACACAGTGGCAGATATGTACATACGGCGTTTACTTACCATTTCTCACGCATTAGGGTTCGAACACTCGAACACCTATACGGATTCTCCTGCACAGTGGCAGATATGTGAATACGACGTTTACTTACCATTTTGCACGCATTATGGCTCGAACACTTGAACTCCTATACGGATTCTCCTACACAGTGGTAGAGATGTACATACGGCGTTTACTTACATTTCTCACGCATTAGGGTTCGAACACTCGAACACCTATACGGATTCTCCTGCACAGTGGCAGAATATGTAAATACGGCGTTTACTTACCATTCTCATGCATTAGGGTTCGAACACTCGAACACCTATACGGGTTCCCCTGGCACAGTGGCAGATATGTAAATACGGCGTTTACTTACCATTTCCAACGCCTTACGGTTCGAACACTCGAACACCTATACGGATTCTCCTACACAGTGGCAGATATGTAAATACGGGCTGTCTTTACTTACCATTTCTCACGCAATTAGGGTTCGAACACTCGAACACCTATACGGATTCTCCTGCACAGTGGCAGATATGTAAATACGGCGTTTACTTACCATTTCCAACGCCTTACGGTTCGAACACATCGAACACCTATACGGATTCTCCTACACAGTGGCAGATATGTACATACGGCGTTTACTTACATTTCTCACGCATTAGGGTTCGAACACTCGAACACCTATACGGATTCTCCTGCACAGTGGCAGATATGTAAATACGACGTTTACTTTACCATTTTGCACGCTTATGGTTCGAACACTTGAACACCTATACGATTCTCCTACTCAGTGGCAGAGATGTACATACGGCGTTTACTTACCATTTCTCACGCATTAGGGGTTCGAACACTCGAACACCTATACGGATTCTCCTGCACAGTGGCAGATATGTAATACGGGCTTTACTTACCATTTCTCATGCATTAGGGTTCGAACACTCGAACACCTATACGGGTTCCCCTGCACAGTGGCAGATATGTAAATACGGCGTTTACTTACCATTTCCAACGCCTTACGGTTCGAACACTCGAACACCTATACGGATTCTCCTACACAGTGGCAGATATGTAAATATGGAGTTTACTTACCTTTTCTCACGCATTAGGGGTTCGAACACTCGAACACCTATACGGATTCTCCTGCACAGTGGCAGATATGTAAATACGGCGTTTACTTACCATTTTCGAACGCCTTACGGTTCGAACACTCGAACACCTATACGGATTCTCCTACACAGTGGCAGATATGTACATACGGCGTTTACTTACCATTTCTCACGCATTAGGGTTCGAACACTCGAACACCTATACGGATTCTCCTGCACAGTGGCAGATATGTGAATACGACGTTTACTTACCATTTTGCACGCATTATGGCTCAGAACACTTGAACTCCTATACGGATTCTCCTACACAGTGGTAGAGATGTACATACGCGGTTACTTACCATTTCTCACGCATTAGGGTTCGAACACTTCGAACACCTATACGGGATTCTCCTGCACAGTGGCAGATATGTAAATACGGCGTTTACTTACCATTTCTCATGCATTAGGGTTCGAACACTCGAACACCTATACGGGTTCCCCTGCACAGTGGCAGATATGTAAATACGGCGTTTACTTACCATTTCCAACGCCTTACGGTTTCGAACACTCGAACACCTATACGGATTCTCCTACACAGTGGCAGATATGTAAATACGGCGTTTACTTACCATTTCTCACGCATTAGGGTTCGAACACTCGAACACCTATACGGATTCTCCTGCACAGTGGCAGATATGTAAATACGGCGTTTACTACCATTTCCAACGCCTTACGGTTCGAACACTCGAACACCTATACGGATTCTCCTACACAGTGGCAGATATGTACATACGGCGTTTACTTAGCATTTCTCACGCATTAGGGGGTTCGAACACTCGAACACCTGTACGGATTCTCCTTCACAGTGGCAGATATGTAAATACGATGTTTACTTACCATTTGCACGCATTATGGTTCGAAACACTAGAACACCTATACGGATTCTTCTACACAGTGGCAGAGATGTACATACGGCGTTTACTTACCATTTCTCACGCATTAGGGTTCGAACACTAGAAACACCTATACGGATTCTCCAGATATCTAAATACGGCGTTTACTTACCATTTCTCATGCATTAGGGTTCGAACACTCGAACACCTATACGGGTTCCCCCTGCACAGTGGCAGATATGTAAATACGGCGTTTACTTACCATTTCTAACGCCTTACGGTTCGAACACTCGAACACCTATACGGATTCTCCTACACAGTGGCAGATATGTACATACGGCGTTTACTTACCATTTCTCACGCATTAGGGTTCGAACACTCGAACACCTATACGGATTCTCCTGCACAGTGGCAGATATGTAAATACGACGTTTACTTACCATTTTGCACGCATTATGGTTCGAACACTTGAACACCTATACGGATTCTCCTACACAGTGGCAGAGATGTACATACGGCGTTTACTTACCATTTCTCACGCATTAGGGTTCGAACACTCGAACACCTATACGGATTCTCCTGCACAGTGGCAGATATGTAAATACGGCGTTTACTTACCATTTCCAACGCATTACAGGTCGAACACTCGAACACCTATACGGATTCTCCTACACAGTGGCAGATATGTAAATACGGCGTCTACTTACCATTTGTCACGCATTAGGGTTCGAACACTCGAACACCTGTACGGATTCTCCTGCACAGTGGCAGATATGTAAATACGACGTTTACTTACCATTTTGCACGCATTACGGTTCGAACACTTGAACACCTATACGGATTCTCCTACACAGTGGCAGATATGTACATACGGCGTTTACTTACCATTTCTCACGCATTAGGGTTCGAACACTCGAACACCTATACGGATTCTCCTGCACAGTGGCAGATATGTAAATACGACGTTTACTTACCATTTTGCGCGCATTATGGTTCGAACACTTGAACACCTATACGGATTCTCCTACACAGTGGCAGAGATGTACATACGGAGTTTACTTACCATTTCTCACGCATTAGGGCTCGAACACTCGAACACCTATACGGATTCTCCTGCACAGTGGCAGATATGTAAATACGGCGTGTACTTACCATTTCTCATGCATTAGGGTTCGAACACTCGAACACCTATACGGGTTCCCCTGCACAGTGGCAGATATGTAAATACGGCGTTTACTTACCATTTCTAACGCCTTACGGTTCGAACACTCGAACACCTATACGGATTCTCCTACACAGTGGCAGATATGTACATACGGCGTTTACTTACCATTTCTCACGCATTAGGGTTCGAACACTCGAACACCTATACGGATTCTCCTGCACAGTGGCAGATATGTAAATACGACGTTTACTTACCATTTTGCACGCATTATGGTTCGAACACTTGAACACCTATACGGATTCTCCTACACAGTGGCAGAGATGTACATACGGCGTTTACTTACCATTTCTCACACATTAGGGCTCGAACACTCGAACACCTATACGGATTCTCCTGCACAGTGGCAGATATGTAAATACGGCGTTTACTTACCATTTCTCATGCATTAGGGTTCGAACACTCGAACACCTATACGGGTTCCCCTGCACAGTGGCAGATATGTAAATACGGCGTTTACTTACCATTTCTAACGCCTTACGGTTCGAACACTCGAACACCTATACGGATTCTCCTACACAGTGGCAGATATGTACATACGGCGTTTACTTACCATTTCTCACGCATTAGGGTTCGAACACTCGAACACCTATACGGATTCTCCTGCACAGTGGCAGATATGTAAATACGACGTTTACTTACCATTTTGCACGCATTATGGTTCGAACACTTGAACACCTATACGGATTCTCCTACACAGTGGCAGAGATGTACATACGGCGTTTACTTACCATTTCTCACGCATTAGGGTTCGAACACTCGAACACCTATACGGATTCTCCTGCACAGTAGCAGATATGTAAATACAGCGTTTACTTACCATTTCTCATGCATTAGGGTTCGAAAACTCGAACACCTATACGGGTTCCCCTGCACAGTGGCAGATATGTAAATACGGCGTTTACTTACCGTTTCCAACGCCTTACGGTTCGAACACTCGAACACCTATACGGATTCTCCTACACAGTGGCAGATATGTAAATACGGCGTTTACTTACCATTTCTCACGCATTAGGGTTCGAACACTCGAACACCTATACGGATTCTCCTGCACAGTGGCAGATATGTAAATACGGCGTTTACTTACCATTTCCAACGCCTTACGGTTCGAACACTCGAACACCTATACGGATTCTCCTACACAGTGGCAGATATGTACATACGGCGTTTACTTACCATTTCTCACGCATTAGGGTTCGAACACTCGAACACCTATACGGATTCTCCTGCACAGTGGCAGATATGTGAATACGACGTTTACTTACCATTTTGCACGCATTATGGCTCGAACACTTGAACTCCTATACGGATTCTCCTACACAGTGGTAGAGATGTACATACGGCGTTTACTTACCATTTCTCACGCATTAGGGTTCGAACACTCGAACACCTATACGGATTCTCCTGCACAGTGGCAGATATGTAAATACGGCGTTTACTTACCATTTCTCATGCATTAGGGTTCGAACACTCGAACACCTATACGGGTTCCCCTGCACAGTGGCAGATATGTAAATACGGCGTTTACTTACCATTTCCAACGCCTTACGGTTCGAACACTCGAACACCTATACGGATTCTCCTACACAGTGGCAGATATGTAAATACGGCGTTTACTTACCATTTCTCACGCATTAGGGTTCGAACACTCGAA
>JAXFYN010001364.1:0-32446 GCA_036172215.1 Camellia granthamiana | reverse complement strand
GTATTTTACATCTTGCACTATCATTTCATTTCACTTCATTTGATATTCCGTAGAATACTGATGTTTCTAACACTTTTTGCAGGCTTCCTCCGAGTACAACTCGCCAGTCCCTGGAGTTGACTGCCTCTGTGATGGGGATGCTCTAGCGGAGCCTCGATCTACTAACTATCTATGGCATTCCAGTAAGTTCCTTCAACCGCAGTCTCAAACTTTACACAATCTGATGCATCGCACTATTACCATAGCACTCGATATACGACCCTCACGGTATCTGATACACTGCATCCCACAGACTGTTCACAGCATTACTCACGGCATTCATACACTGCACTCAGTCACTGCATTCTGTACCGACATACTGCTCATAACATTCATACACTGTACTCATACACTGCATTCTGTATTGATACACTGCTCATAACATTCATAGCACTATACTACGTAGCATATTGATGCGTTTGCCATTTGCGCTTTCCAGCCTCCATTCCAGATTCCTGCTGCAGGAGGTGCTCCAGCTGGGCTTTCTATTCCGACTCGGGGAGGAGGGCGAGGAGGCATAGTCTATCCCCGCACCAAAGTGGGGCGTACTCATGTTGGGAGTAGCTCTCGGGTACCAGTTCCCGATGATGATGAGTCCGAGGCGGAAACAGAGGCGGAGTCGGAGGCAGAGTCGTCTGAGGAGGAGACCGGAGATGACTCGGGCTCTGGCTCAGACGATGGTGCCGATGATGATGATGCTTCTGGACCTTCATCCAGGAAGAGGACGAGGATAGACTCACAGGCCTGAGACCAGTTAGCATTGATCCAGACTTTTGCTGCTTTTCTTCTTTTTGTTTTGCTTTAGACATTTTCCTTTTTTAGCTAGTAGTTTGAGTACTTTGTACTGCCGTTGGCAGGTTTTTGTTTTCTCCAAAGCTATGTACTTGAAAAGATGATGAAATGAAACAAACTTTTTTATCTGAAAAAGTGTTACATTGATACATTTCATACACTGCATCGCATTGCATCATATCGCATAACAATGTAAATAAGATAGATCTTCTGTCTGAAAAATCAAACACTTGTATTGTAATAATCAGATAATGAACGGCCAACGACAAAACAACTCAAACAACCCACTGCTCGTTCTGAACACATAGCCCATAACACAGTGCTTGGTTTACCCAACACATAGCTCATACACGTAGCTCATTCTGAAACACTGCTCATTTTGAACTCAAAGCCCATAACACAGTACCCTGTTTATTTGCACACGGCCCATCTTGAACAAACAGTCTAATCTGAAAAGACGGAATACAAAGATGGAAGCTGCTGAAGCCGAAACACACTCAGATGCAATCCGGACCCATACGTTCACTATTTCCAAGTGACCTGGGGTTGAATCCCCTGTGGTTTCACAAAAGAACCAAATCATGTTTTGTACAAATGTGGAGAATGGCACAGCACTCCGAGTACACAAAATGATTTTAGAAAAGGGTTTTCAACCAGGTATTGAGCCTACAACTGAACACAGCGAACGAAAAGACTCAACAATGAAAAAAACCAAAAGGTAAACAACCTAAACACAACGCGACACGCTCAGATACGACTCCAAACAAGAATTGAGACAAACAAAGCAAAAGACACGACACTCAGACGTGCACAGGGAGCCTGTTTCCCCAGGTATTGTTCCCCACCCTTTCTCATTTGTGATCCTCACATCACTCGGCCTTCAAGCTCGGTTTTTCACTCAAAACCATTTTGCTCACTTTTCTCTCAACTTACATCTCTCTATTCTTTAATCTCTCATTTTATATCCCTTCCCCTGGATGGTTGGTGGATAAATTGAAGGTCATGGGTTCATGCCCAGCACTATTAGCTCGCGACTATTTCTTCTGGTGACATTTAATCGATGCCCTGGATGAGGGAGTGGAGTGTCATGATCCACTCCAATTTTGTGCTTCGCACTCGTCTTGTTACCTCGTTGCTTGGAGGATGTTGAGAGCTTTCAGCCCTTTACGGGCAGCTCCAGTTGTGCCCTTGTTGACAGGTAGAGTGCCCTTCTGGCCAGTATGTTGACGATGGGGGAAAAGGCAGGAAGCCTGACTCAATTGTGTCCCTAGTTCATCATTTTGACCATTTTTTGTTTTGGTTTTCTACTAAAACAATTTTAACCAAAATGAGAGTTAGATTAACATACTTGTTTGACTTTCTGATTTGAAATCATGCGAGTTAGATTCATGAGCACTGAAAATTTTCCTTTTTGGGTCCAAGAAAATGGTCCAGTTTTGGAAAATGAAATAATTTTCGAGAAAATGGTCAACCTCAGTAAAAATTCTCAAAAACTATTTTTGCAAACGGTCAATGCTCAACGAGCGCAGAACTTACTCTCGATATGCACAACCTCGGATCGGAGGCAATGGAAAATTGCCCCTTGTCTAGATGGCACTGCACGACAACGGAAAGTTGCCCCTGCCTTTGAATGGCGACTCATGGCAACGGAAAGTTGCCCCCTGTCTGGATAACGCCACGGCATTTTGTAGTCAATCCTCATTAGTGATGATCACGGACCGAACTCTCGGATGCAGAGAAGATGAAGATAGTCAAAACCAAATATATGGACACAGTTGCTTTGAAAGTGTTGGTGGCTGGACTTCAGGATGAAGTTGCCTACGTATCCCAAACATGGGAATCAAGACTTACGTAGTTCCGGTTGTCACAACTGAACTATCGGATTCAGAGAAGGCAAGGATGATCAAAACCATTACATGGACACACTTGATTTGGAAGTGTTTGTGGCTGGACTTCAGGATGAAGTTGCTTACGTATCCCAAACATGGGAATCAAGCCTTACGTAGTTCCGGTTAAGGTACACTCATGTATTAACCCTCACCACGCTCTAACTTTTGCCAAGGTCGCCCTTCTGGGTTTTCAACCTTGCGAGCTATGTTTTTCTTTTCTTTTCAATTCTTTTTTGTATCTTTTCATTTCTTTTTTTCTTTTCTCCTTTTTCTTTTTTTCTTTTTGCATTTTTTTTCTTGCTCTAACTTTTGCCTAGGTCGCCCTTCCGGGTTTTCGGCCTAGCGAGCCTCTCAAGGGTTAAAGTGTAGCTGTGTCCATGCCAAATGGTTTTGAGATCCTGAAGTCATTTGAATCCAGGAGAATAGCTGTTGTATTGATTTGCAGACGGATTCATTTTCGACTCCTCGAGTACATCGGACGTTTTTTTTTGCCCCTAGTTCGAGGGGTGCTTCTGTTTTAGCTTCGCAAGCTTTTTCTGACTACATCTGATCTTCTTGATCTGATTTTCCTTGCCTCTTGTTCAAGGGCTGCTTCAAATCTGGCCACATAGGCCTCACATTGCGGTTGACTATTGATCATTCTGAATTCAAGGACAAGGTTCGAAAGCAAGGGCTCAAGTCTCGAGGCTGAGAGCGATCCTAAGCTGCACAATCTCAAGAGCGATTCCACACAGGTCTTCGCAGGATTGCGCAAAACATTTTGTTTTTGAAAGTTTTTAAGAAAGCAACAAATCGCTTGCGCTGAAGATAGTGTGGAACCAATCTGGATCAAGCCAGGGTCCTTCCCAGTACTCACACTAACAGGCATGATTTTATTCATTAAAGGCTTAGCACGCCTCTCTTTCTCTCAATTGGTCAAATTTTGCAAAACCCGAGGAATTTTTTCCTCTTCGTTTTCATCACATTGTTCGAAAAGTTAAAAAAAAAAACTTAGGTCAATACAATGAACTTATAGGCACAAAAGAGCAGGTAAAATACGCTGTCGTTCATTCTAAACTTGCTAGCACAACAGGCTCAAAGTGGCGATAGGCACAGAAACATGATAGCTGCAGCTGTTTCATTCAAGACCTCCAGTTGCAACTGGCTCCACAACAGAGACAGACTCAAAAGAAAGCAGAAGAATAATTACAAAAACATGATATCCGAGGCAACAACCCTGGAATCACCTGACATTCTATACAATGGTGACTGACTCAGTACAACAAGACAGACCCTTAAGCAAAAAGACTGACTCAAGACAATGAGACAGACTTAAAACAAAATCAAAGAAATGGCTCAACACCCAAGCCAGACATTACAAAAAAAATAGCATCTGCAAACGCTCAAAACAGTGCGTGCCAGACGCCACATCCGAAATACACCCAGCGCCGCCCGTAGGTGGTCTAACTTCTGATCACATACTCGCAGTATCGTCGAAATCTAACAACTCAGCAGTGACAGACTTTGCTGAGGTAGGCGGGAGGATGACCTCATTGTCGATCAAATCCTGTACTTCATGACAAAGACGGAACCAGTTGTCGGTACAATGACCGGTTTGCTGGTGGTACGCGCAGTACAAGGTAGCATCATGTGAGGGAGGGAGATTCTTCGGGAGAGGCCGAGGCTCGAGGGGCTTAAGGTGCCCCCTTTCGGCAAGGATCTGGAGCACCCTAGACAAAGGCATGTAGAGTGCGTGGAAGACTCTGCGCCCTTGGGGCAGATACTTCGAAGTTTGCTGACTTTTGCCGGACGCACTGGCAAAAGGATCGGCAGGTGCCGCCTTGACTTTCTGATCCTTTCCCGGTGCAGGGTTGGAATTGGAGGGAACTGTTCTGGCATGACGGGGCCTATCCTGATTTTCTGTCTGGCTGGAACTCCCTTCGGTTGGAGTGGGGGAAAGCATCATCCACAGTTTTGGGCACCACTGCGAATATTTATTGTTTATTCATCCCCCCAGCTTTCAAAGCCTCGACTGCCCATAACAGTTGTTCAACGGGATCAGCATCTGTTCCCACTTTATTCTTACCTCTGGCCTCAGCTTGATCGAGGGTTTGGGTTGCTCTATCAGAGCGGAATCCGGTTGTTGTTGACACGTCATGTCCATAGCTTGAGACAGTCTCAGGTTGGTTGAGCTCGATCACAATTCACCCCAATAGCGGGGGCTCCTGTGGTACAAAATTCCCGGCGTAGGATGTAGTTGGTGGCGAAGCTGACATTCCGTAGGCGAGATCAGCCACAGATCGCTGAAGATCGCCAATCATGTCCCATCATTTCAAACGTGGTGGGCTCACGAGCTTGCCATAACTAGGGTTCCCAGATCGGGCGTGCGGCAGGCGACCTGGGCGAATGTGGTGCATCAACATTGGTTTCTTCCCGCAAGATGTTCCCTTGATCCAATACGGCTGTTATAACCACTATCTCCTTTGAACTTTGGGTCATCATAAGTCCTCCTGAACTGAATGGAGATGGTGGATCAGATGTCTGTCTTGCCTCAGCAAAGGAGACCACTGGCTATTCTGTACTAAATCACTGAACTGAAAGAGAAAACACGCAGCATTTCGGCCCAATTAGAACAGACACAAGCATAGCTGAATAACTGTACTCTACTACTGATCACTGTTCCCCAAAATCACTGCCCCAAAACTAAATCTGATACCCGCAGATATAACTGATTCTCAAATTCCGATACTAATGCCCTCAGACCCGATACTCAGACTTGCAAACTGATATATGCATTCCCTGTAGAGGTCAACTCAAAAAGCACATAACAAGCAAGCAAGAGCCAAAACACCCCTATTTTGGGATAGGGTTTCCCTGTCCTATTTCGTCAGGAGCTAGGGTTTCACTACGCACACAGTGGTTTCAAACAACCTGTAATCGGGTAAGCAACCTGTCCTAGCTTGGAATGGTCACTATGGATTCCAAACATGCACTAGGTCGGATGGTCAAAAGGGTGCCCCGGTGACAACCGGGGTTTGTGTTCCCATCGTGGTAGAGCCCGTAACCGGTCAGCCTTATGGCACGCTTCTCGAAGTGAGCCTCCGGTAAATCGTTCAGGAATAGCAGACGGCAAACACTGTGACTTAGGCGCACCAATGCAAATGCAATGCAAAGAGACACATAAGTGTAATCAAAACAAGATATCACGAGTTCGAGTCAAGCTCTCTAAACTTCCCAGCAGAGTCGCCAGAAACTGTAGACGCGCCCGTAGGCCCCACGCTACAGTTCGGACTCGATTTGTGTCAGTTCTTAATCTGATCTCGCAGAGTGCAATGCGAGATTGATAAATCACCAAAGAGTCCAAATCTGGCAAATCATTTTGGAAAATAGATTTTTGTAAAGAAGTGCCAAACATGGACTGCTTTGCAAGATACAGAGTTGCCACCTAAATATTTATTTTTGGGGGAATTTAGGAAACCCTGACTCATTGCCTAAGGCCACGTGTCCGTCATCACCAAAGTTACCTCGGCTCGGGAACTTGGGTATGATTGGGGAAGGTCAGGTATGAGCACCCCCTCTTGCCCGATCCGAAGATCGGCCTCTACTAACCATGATATCTAGTTTTGAAAACGTTATGTGTTCTTATTCCGGTTATTAGCCTAATCTTACTATGTGATGTGCACAACACAAAAGTATAGACTAGATCGCCTAATTTGGAACAAAGTATCGCATATCCGTTTGTTTGGAAAATGGTTTGAAGTTTGCTACTCGTAAGTAGGCTAAAACACGGATTTGTACAACATTATTTCCTGAAAAATAAAATAGGGGTGAGCTATATGCCCAGTAGGAATACATTTAATCAAGTATTTAATGATTCAAATAAATTCATGGCATCCTTGAGACAAAACATAATAATGAGTTATGAACACATGTAATCTTCACAAATTATGTAAATACATAACGATTAAGCATGGACAATTACATTTCACACCTTTACAACACACATTTAAACAATCACATCAATGGAAAACAAACCATGAGTTCCATGTAAGAGTCCAACACAAGTTGTTTTAGTTTCTAAAAAAAAAAAAAAAAAACAAATCCCTACATTTGTCGGCTATTATACGGCAGAAAGTCGGCTCCTCAAGAAAACCATATGTTTTTCCACTTTTGCCTGCTATTATACGGCGGGACTGTGTGGACACCCTAAAACATCTTTCCCACAATCGTCTAGCGATAAGCCTAGATAGGGCATTTGGGCACCTTTTTAACCTCCCCGCGCGCGGGTACCAACACAACACCACATTTTCCAAAATTGACTCTTACCTGGACTCATGCACAATTAACCATTCTATCACATTTTAATTCCATTGACAAGCATCCATCATCACAATAGATGAAACACCACATAATATTCAAAGAATAATAACATTCAAGTCACAATTCCTTTACCATGTCCACATTGACATCTTTTATCTCTTTATTATTTACAATATTCCATGAATCAAAGGAAATTCCATTCAATTTAGTGTTTCCTACTCAAATTGAGAATTCAGGGTTTTACCAAATTTGGGAATTTTTCTCCTTCATCCTAGATATAGGTTTTAACAACATTTATATACATGTTTTGAAAAGAATTAAGAAATTTCAAGCAAAAATCAAGTAAAATGGTCTATTTATGTAAAACATGGGTTTAATCCAACAATATCCTCAAATTAGCTCAAAGGTCACAACAATACCATGAAATCTCTTCAAAATAAAGGAATACTAGGGTAGAAGTATCCGTACCTCAAGATTGGAAGCTAAGGGTGAAGACCCATTTTCAAACTCCAATGAAATCACAAAACAATCGGTAAAGGTCTTGATCCATGCTTGTTCTTCGACCTTCTTGAAATATTTGCGGTGAATCTTTGGTAAAAAGTAGAGAAATCAAGAGTTTGGAAGGTTAGGGTTTCAGGTTTGGAGGATCGGAGGAGAAGAGAGGGAGAAAAATAAAGTTTTTGAGCTAAAAAGTCACTTTATAATGTCTGTTAGCAACCTGGTTGCTCGAGGGAAGGAAGCTTGGCTCGAGCGTAGAAAATAAGCTTCCAGAATCTCTGAAAATTGCGCAGTTCGCTCGCACGAAGAAAAGCTCGCTCGAGCGAGTATGCTTCCAGCACAGAAACTCAAAATTCAAACAGGTATAACTCTCTCGTTCTGACTCCCTTTTAGGTCGTTCTTTTGTCCATATCGAAGCCCCAGAAACAAGATTTCCAATGGTTCTAGCCTCCACATTCAAATTCAAAGTATGGAAGGAGAAAAAGGACAAAAGTGTGAAGGTTGGTCAAAAACAAAAACTCAAACTTGGGGCTTTTGATCTAATCTTGCCTAAATACGTTGTTTAGGCTTCAATCAAGGTTTCCAAACATCATCCAAGGGTCCTCAATTATAATATTTAAAATTCACTTGCCAACCCATCAATACCAAGAGTCCGACAACCATACAAGTTTTAAGGTGATGGGCACCACTTTACATCAATCTAATATGAATTAGAATCCGAGTCATTACAATCTCCCCTCCTTAGGAAATTTCGCCCCAAAAATTAGACATTTCAAGAATCAGAGTTTTAAAACAACCAAAATGGGACGGATTCTAAAATTAACACTTACTCTAACTAATGATGAACAATCTCTACTCAATTACAAATCTCTAGAAGAGTTTCCCAACACAATGAATTTCACGAGTTGGACAAGAAACAACTCCCAATTGGTTTACATTCACCAGACCAAAAATCTAACTCGAAAACTAAAGAAAGCTTCCATACTTCAGTCCCACACTAATATTCTGATAACACCCAAATAATACGAACAACAATTTCAAAGTTGTCACTACAAGAAATTGCATTTTTCGCAACGCAACAAAATATGTTGCTAAAAGGGAAAATTCGTTGGCAAAGAGTTTTGCCGACACACAAAGCTACGTTGGCAACCCGTAGGCAAAAGTGAGTTGGCAAAAGTTTTTGCCGACGAAATTATCATTGCATTGGTAAAAGTAATGCCTTTAGCGACGAACATAGTCGTCAGTAAAAGCCTTCATCCATCGTCGGCAATTTACCTTGCGTTGGTAAAAGTCATTCAAATATGATGATTGTGTGGCACTTTTCGCGACCCAAATTTGCATGGGCAAAAAATATACTTTTAGCAAGACAATATGCATCGGCAAAAGTAAACTTTTGGCGACACATTTACGTCGGTAAATGTTGCCATTTGCAGACGATTTGTTTGCCGCTAAAGCTTTACTTTTGGCAACGACAAATTGGCATTGGCAAAAAATACACTTCTACCAACACAATATGAGTGGGCAAAAGCAACTTTTTAACGACACATTTACGTCGGTAAATGTTGCCATTTGGCAACGATTTGGTCGTTGATAAAGCTTTACTTTTGGCAACGACAAATTGGCATTGGCAAAAAATACACTTTTAGCAACATAATATGAGTGGGCAAAAATAAACTTTTGGTTACACATTTACCGACAAGGTGTTTGTCGAGAAAGCTTTACTTTTTGGCAACGACAAATTTGTAACGGCAAAAAAAAATTGAAAATCATATATATATTTTTATAAGATTAACATATTTACAAGAGGCATCCCTCAAACACTACTATTACAAACTAATAACATCGATATTAAATCACCTAAAGTTGATGTGTAGGCAAAAAAACACTGCCCAAAAATATGCTTTTGGAAGCGTTGTATAAAACCTAAAAGGGTAAACTCACTAAAATACTCAAATACATCCAAATTGTGAACCCATAGTAAAAACAGTAGATAACAAAATGAAAACATGAAACTAACAATAACCCAAATTTTGCAGCAGACCAGCATCTAGTAGCAGCCCGCTTCACAGCAACATTGCAGCAGCAGCAGCAACAGCAGCCGCCTAGCAAAATTCTGTAGCAGCACACCGGCAGAAGCAGCAGCAGACCAACAGCTTCAGCAAACCAGCAGCATCAGCCACCAGCAAAAAAAGAGGATCTGGTAGCAACCTCTATTGATCAATGACAACTTTAAAACAAAGCCCAATTAGCTTTTTTGCCCTCTCACATATTCCTGTGTTGTTTGATCCCAAACCTGCAAAAAACCTGTACAACACCCTCTGAAAGCACTTAGCAAAGGAAAACAAAAAAGGATATCCCAAAAAATATAAATCTTTAAACAAACAAACTCATATATTTGTCCATATTAAAACTATTCCCAGAAAGTAGACAATAAAATTAGTTGATTGTTTATGTAAGCATAATTTCTCAATTTCAAAAAGTGCACATCCCTAACCTATATCACAAATGCATTATGAATTGGCAACCGATAGCAACCCACTGCATCGATATGTACTAAGATATATCACATTTACAAAGTAACTGAAAAACTCAACAGGGATTTGATTAACAGGGCAGAAGTTAAAGTAACCCAACAGGGATTTGATTAAAATCCATTACAATTCAAGGACATGCCTCCAGCCATGATTTTAAGATTTCACAAGGACAACCACTCCGGGCCTAGCAGCACTCATGTGGTACCTAATGTTTTTTTTAATATTATTTCCCAGTTGCTACCCAAAGTTCAAAATCTCGTTTCCACTGCTATTGCGTTCATCTTAACTATTTCACACTATAAACCCCTAATATCGAATCCTGGCTTGCATACTTTTTTTTTTCCTTCTGAAAAGTATTGCACACAACAATTTATTGTATGTGTTTGACAACCCCCATAGGGAACCTACTAGTTCTGGTAGTGAGTGCCTTGCCAATTAGTATTTTTTTATTTATTTTTAGCCTAGGTCTTACATTTGATTGGTTGAGATCATGTGCTAACCTACTTGACACATGTTCTTAAACATTTATGCATGTCTCCTACGCCTTCTTTATTTTTTTATTTTTATTGATGTATGTTTGACATACTAAGTAGTACTCAATTAATTTACATCAATAAACTATTTTTGCTGATAAAGAAGAAAAAGGCTTGTAACAGGGGACTAAATTACCAATCCAATAAGTGTAAAGACTACCAAACTAAGAAGGGATAGATGGAATTACCAATAAGTGTTTGCACAAGGCTGTTATTCTCAAGGTAGTTGTAGACCAGAATTCTATGATCTTCATCCACGCAACAGCCATAGAGCTTGACTATATTTTGGTGCTCTATATCTGAATTCACTCTAATCTCTGTCAAGAACTCCTTTACTCCTTGACGTGATTCAGATGAAAGAACCTTTATAGCAGCAATATTCCCATTTTTAAGCCGTCCCTAACCATCAATAAGCAAATTTTATTTGAAAACAAGGTGTTAGTCTACAGAAGCAAGACCATAAATTAGTATTTTATTATATGATGATAAAGTAAGCATTCTTGTGGAAATATGTCAACCAAATATATGCCTATTACCTTATGATCCATGCTTTCTAGAGCTAGCAGGGCATCGTCTTGACTAGTGTACTAAATAAAAGCATACCCCTTTGACCTCTTCACCTTTTCATCCATAACAAGCTTAACTGTCAGTGCAACTAGATAGAAGTAGCAAACTTAAAGCATGTAATGGAACAAATAGGTAGACAGGACACTTTCTTTTTCTTCTTTTCATGAACCAAGGAAAAAAATATATGATTAAGAAGTGCATCTTTATCTAACTCAGCACAGAAAACTGCTGCAAAATGAACTCCCAATCCTAATACAATACCGGACCAGTAGTGTAGCAGAACATCAAAACCAGACTCTCTCAGCACTACCTCACTCCATTTTGTAATCCAAGAGCATAACAAAATAGATCAGCAATGATGCACAAAACATATCAGCACATGCTGTAGTACAGATCAGCAATAACAAGCTCTAGTATAAGCAGAAGAACAGCACAGCAAAAGCAAGGCCAATTTGTCACCATTCAAGAATCAAAAAAATCAACAATGTGCAGTGTGCAAGCAAACACACCATATAAATTGATATTTACTACTAAGCTTGTATATCTAATGTTTATAGTAAACCAGCATCTAGTAGCAGCCGCCTAGCAAGCAGCAACCACCAGGGCAGCAGCAGTAGAAGAAGACCAGCAAGCAACAGCAGCAGCAGTAGACTAGCAGCTGCAGCAAAGCCTTATTCCCAACTACTTGTGGCCGGCAACATGACTTCAGTTTTTCCATTCCACTGGATCAAGGGCCATAGTTTCATTAAAATCAAAAGTAAACCAACATTTCTTTCAATTATGTAATGTAACAAATAAACCAACAACATTTTGAGGGAAGAGATGGGAGGGGAGTAGATGCATGCAATGCATTTACAAATTTCAAACAATTTTGCACCGTTAAATTTGGAAGGCTTATCATTGTCATGTTCACTTGCAACCCTAGAGCATCATACATGCTTTACCACTTCAAGGGAATGAATAATGTCTGAAGAAATCTTTATTTAAAATCTGGTGCAGGTTTACTATTGTCGAAATAATCATGACAAATGCTGTAAAATATTCATCCTTTATTTATATTCAACAGGTTATAACTTCCAATTAATTTAAATTGATACAGCGGGGGCTTTTCCAATCTAGTTATTTCAACAATTGTCTATACATTCCAAACATCCAAAAACTAGCCTTAATTCAAAACCATCCAAAAAGAACTATCCTTAAGTTATAATTGTCCAAAAAGTTATAAACTACCCAAAAACTATATCATATATAAGTTTCTAAACAAGTGTATCTGAGTATGCATATGGAGAGTTTGTCTTGGTTTGCATGCAAGCTGTGCCACTTACAAACAATTAATAAAAGTTGGTCAAATAAACCAACTAAACAAACAAAAGTTATCATAAGTAGTCTAAAAATAACGAATTTAACAATTTTATGTTTAATAAGATAATTGTTTACAACACATTAAAGTCCCTTCCGACTGTCTAAATAGGCTGGAAAGAAAAATTCAAACCAACCTTGTATTATCCTGCAGACACTTGATAAATGTTGTTTGAAGCTGTGGAAGAAAGGGTTTCAGGGCCATCCCACCCTTCCGTATCATGATGGTCAAAGTTGACAAAATTGCACTCTTCACCTGCCAAGGGAACCGATCACCTATTATCCGGATCAGAGGCCTGCAATAAAAGAAAACATCAACACCAAAGTCAGCATGGATAAGCAATCGAAAAGAATTCCAAGGTTGAACAATTTTTTATATTTATTTTCAAATCTTCTGATTCAGTGTCATTTTTTATAGCATGTGCCAAATTTTTCGATTCATGATTTGAATATACGTAGAATCCTGAAACCATCTCAAGCTTATTGTTCGTCAATATCTTCAGTTGCTCTTTGGGATTAAAATTCTTCAGTTGGATGATTAAAACTAGGTTCACAAGCAGGTGGTTCTATTATCTGACTGAAAATATTGAGCTACAACTCGCATATACTATTAAGTCTCCATAAATACCCTGTAATAGAGATAACAAACTCCTTGAGGGCTTGTTCACTTGTCACTTCAATCAATTCCCCAAGACCCTGAGCAGCCTGCTCCCTCAGTTCTGCTGATCCACTTATAAGACCCTAGAGATGTGAAAGCAAGTCAGAATCCACAATAGAGAATAAGACATAGGAATGACAAGGCAAGGTGTGCGCATAATTATGTCTACATTTACCAAGATAGATACGATGCGACATCACAATTATTAATAATTTTCCCTTTTTTTTTGTTTTTTGTTTTTTTGCATACTTCCATTCTTTCAAACTAAATAGTTCATCAACTGTCTCTAACGCTATTAACACACCACTAAATAATCAATGGCAAATTTTCAATTTCACCAAATAGCCATAGATTATACTTTAAAATAAGAGCAAGTATAACCCAGCTGATAATCCCATATTTCATCTACCATCCCAAAACTAGGCTATTACCCAAAACATGCATGACACTGGTGTGGTCCCCATTAAAGTGAAAAAAAAAACATATATTATCCAAAAGCATCTTATTATGATTGGAAAATAAAGCCACAACCACTACAAGAATATTATATAAGAGCTCGGACGAATGAGATGAACAGGCATACGTGGAGAAAGATAGGAAGCAATGGTTGAAGAGCTTTAGGGAGACATAATCCAGGTATAAGAACTGGCCCTCCCTGCATGTAAGAAAAAGATTAATTTGAGGATGCCCCAAAAAAAATTAGGCCCAAGGAAATTATAGTGATTATGGTTCACAGTGTCATCTACGAGTGATTATTTATACTGCAATAAAACCATACTAACCTTCATTTTCCTACGCTCTTTATCTCTGGATGTAGAAACTGCATCACGAACTAACTTTATATATGAAGGAAGGACTTCCTTAGGAACTAAGCCGACAACTCTAGACAAAGCTTCCCAAGCAACCTGTTGAACAAATGGTAAGAAACAACATGCACCACAGAGGAGCAAAAGATAACCACAGATTATTTATATGGAATTACCGTAACTGTAGCTGAATCTAAATCACTGAGCAAAACAATTAGGGTGGTTATCACATTCGGAGCTTCATCAACCAAATATAACTTGCTGTTTTTGAAGAAGTATCCAAGCAGATATGAAGAACTTCGTCTAATTGAAGCCTGCAACCAAAAAACAGTCACAAAAGAGAGATGGACTGAGAGGATGAAAACAATATTAACCAAAAAATTCAACAAAAACATACCTGATGATCACCAACCCCTTTCAGAAGTTCTGATATCAATGGTTCTATGCCTTCCTCATCAATGACTAAGACAACAGTCTCTGCAGCCTTCTTTGCCAAATTTTGGACTTCCTAAATTTTCAAAGAGCACCGGAGAATTATTGATTACCATAGTAAAAGGATTAAAATAAAGCAAGAAATATAAAATGATATCAAAAACAAGTACTACCAAAACAAGTTATAATTATAGAGTTTCATCCATGTTATAATCATCCATTGCAGTGAGTAAAGCTGGAATGACAGTACTGAGGTGGAAGTCCAAACCAGGACCTGCAACCTCAGCTAGAGCTCCCAAAGTATGTGCATTGAAGGCCCTGGATACATATCCAAAGGTGTTAGCAAAAAAAATAGGATTAAAAACTGTATCAGTTTACCAAAAATGGAGGTCTATATGCATACGAAAGAGGAGGATGGACCAACTTGGGCAAGATGAGGCAAAACAACAGCAGTCCTGATATCCATACTAATTTAAAACAACACCAAGAATGTAAACAATAACAAGTGAAAAAAGAAAAAAGGAAAAGTTGCCAACATATATTTTTTCTGCAATAAGTCAACCAAAAATGTTGCCAAAACAAGAGAAACCTATTTGTTAGCTATGTCTTCAGAGATTCTCATCAAGCCCAGTGCAAACAAGAAAATAAGATCCACAAAGTAGAATTTAAAGGTCAAAAGCCTCACTTGTCTTCTGCTAGCATTAGGGTCTTTTAGCCCTCGTGATAAAATTAGAATGATTAAAGGTAGAACTCTTTCCCTAAGCTTTCTAACAAGCTCACCAAGTGATCGTCCAGCAACCTGAAAATACAAGAGCAACTGAATTTATTATTTGGGACTGTACAAAACCCTATCATAGCTTAGAAAACACTACAAGAAGAATAGCAGACCTGTCTCCTTTCAGAGGATGATGATGCAAGAGAAGGAATTAAAGTATTCATCAAAACGGGCATTATTTCCTTCAGAGTCTTGGGAGTATTTGCAACTATGGTCTTCCACACATGTAATGCAGCCTGCACAAGAGAGAGAGAGAGAGAGAGAGAGAGAGAGAGAGAGAGAGAGAGGAACACACTTACAGTCTACATGTCCAAAAACCAAAAGGCAGCAAAATATTAACAAACAAAGCAATCCATTATATTGACAGCAGCATTACTTGGCGCACTGTTAAGCTCACATCAGTTCGAACCATGTATAATGCAGCAAGAACTTCATTACGCTTTTCTCTTCTGAGAACCTCAATAATAGCACGCCCTTGTTCCTCAATACTTGCTCCTTCATCATCACTACCACCCTCAAGAAGTGCTTTTCCAGAGGTTCCAGCAACCTAGAAGAAACAGACCATGTCGAGGAAAAAACAAGAAGAAATTCCACAAAGCTAACTTTGAAAAGGACGAGCAGCATATACCTTGAACAAGAGATCACCCAACAATTCTACAGAATAACAAAACCCCAACAGATCATGATACACTAGACCAAAGCAACACTACTAAACCAGAGAGGCAGCACAACAACATACCAAGAGAGGCTCCAACCAAACCCCATCAGTGCAACAGCATTAGCAAAAGAGTGTAGCAGCTCATAGGTTATACCCCATCAGTGCATGATGTAGAATTTCACACTTTGCAAATTTAACACTAAATCATTAACTGAATAACAAAAAGGACTATACGCTCTGAACCACAATGCAATCCATGCCTTAATAAGTTCACACAAAAATTAGCAGCAATTATTAAATCTCAATCAGAACCACTATTCCTTAATCAAGAGCTGTGTGGCTGCATGAGTCACTGAAGCAGGAACAAGTACAAATGAGCATATGAAGTGTTATATGCTACAAGATTAGAATTCAGGAAATGTCTTTAATGCCACACGTTAGATGATGAAGAAAAATTGTAATCAATAAAAATAGTAAATGTAATGAGACCCAAGTATTAAAATGAGTCCAGGATTAAATGCTATAATAGATAAATATATCTTCATTTGCATCTCGAACCATTTGATAACTGACAAATCCTGAAAAAAGAGTAAGTTGCAATCACAAACTACCAACCCATTAAGATGCTATTACTTTAGAACAAACCAAAGCCATCCACTCTCTTAAATGAGGAAGAAATTGTGTGTTGTGTGTTTGGGGGGAGGGGGGGTAATCAATTAGCATTTTAAGAAAACACTTGACAAAGTTAAGATTTCAGATTTTCAAGTTTTATCTTTGACCAAAATATTTATCAAGAGACTGCTAATTTGCATCTCAGCCAGCCATGCCTAATGCTAAACCAACAAGAGGAGAGAGCAATCTAGACAAAAAAGGTTATACCCAGTGCACAAGGCTCACACTTACAGCAGGGCCTTGGAATTGAGCATGGTGTCCAAGTTCCTCAAGTAGTACCATAACCTCAATATAGAATCTATAGATTGAGTGTATAGGGTTGGGTCTTCCTTTTATTTATTTGCTTACAAAATATATATATATATATATATATATTTGTTGTCCCTCCTTGTTCAAGCTGTGTCAATAATTCTTATGGAAAGAGCAGAATAAGGAAATAGTCACTTTGTTTTACTTGAGTTCTGTATTTAAGTAGGCAACTGCTTTAGTTTTTTATTCTTCAACCTCTCTCATCTGCTTTAGTTTTAGATCGTAAACAATTACACATAAGACTCTGCACATCACCCTCTTGTTGTCTATGTTTATTCTTCTTTTTTTTTTTTTTATATATATACGTGTGTGTGTGTGTGTGTGTGCATGCGCGCGTGCGCAATTCGTAAACCTTGTTTAGTGTAGCCATGTTCAATTATCCATTAAGGTAGGTTCTGGTTTTTGTTTACAAACATTTTTTTATGCTTTCCTCATGTTTCTATTTCCAAGCTAACTAAAATAATGTACTGAAATGAAATTCTGACCCTTATATATAATATATAAGCAAAATCCCATCAATTTTTAAGAATTAAAACACTAGTTTAGTGATTGCTCATCAGCAGCAAAGTGGCAACTAAAAAACATACACAATAAATAATAGAAATACTAAGATCAAGTTGTAGGTTCAACCCTGGGTAAGTTAAGGAATGTAAAGCAAACAAAACTATCACTCCTGAGATATATAGATATAGTTGGAGACAACTGCTACTCAAACTATGGTGTGAAGAACAACAAATAGCACATAGTCACAATATACTTCGTCCAGCACGACATATAGTTATGATTTCTTAAGACAACAATAGCACATCCCTAGGTGAGCAACTGGATAGAAACGCAGTACAATTATTCAGCTCATAATTAAGAACATTATTTCACATTAGGGATAACGAAGAAAGACAACAACAAAAAAAAAAATAAAAATAAAAAATCAGAAACTCAGGCAAATCATGAAACAAATACTAGTATTCTTCGCATAAACTAATGAATATATCAAACCTCTGTCTTCTCTGTCTTTCCAGAACCAGTGTTGATTTTCAAAGAAGAAATATCACTAGAACTGCAATCGTGTGCAGTCTTTTCACTAGGAAATGCTGCCCCACCATCTGCATTTAGAATTACACAATAGCAGGATCTGTACCTATCAAGACCTGCAAAACAAAAAATCCCAGATGATAAATGAAACAATGCAAGAAACAATACTTAATTCAAACATGTAACTAATAGACTTCAATTTTTACCTCATTTCTCCGAATCTTCAGTGGATACACTTGAAAATAATTGGGGAGTCATGTATTTATAATGATATAAAAACTTTGTTGTGAGTAAAAATGAACTAAATAAATATGTGATGCACTCTCCTCACCAATTTTGAAAAGGCAAAATCCTTTAAGCATGACAGATCATTCAAAATCAGAAAAGCATATATGTAAACAACATATTTGTCCGATATCTACTAATTTAAGTTTTACAATGGTATAAATTATTTTTATCCTTTTACTTAACATCATTATTTTTTAATTTGCATATCAATGACAAAACTGCAGATTTTTCAGCAGAAAGATAAAACAAAAGGATATAGCATATATCCATAGCATACCTCGGAAAGGGTTCAAATTGAAAGGAAATAAAAGATAGTATGGCTCAACCCAACTGTTTCATGCTGAGCTCAAACTGCCAAATATTTGGTTCAACTTAGGTCAATTGCAACCCTAGCTCAATCTTGGCAAGAGCTAGACTTCTTATGCTCCAAGCATGCATGAATAGTGTGGCAGAAATGTAGTTCTTTGTCCACCTATGAATATCATCAAAAATAGCTCAACCAAAAGATTTCAACTAACTTACGATTTGTAAGAGATTATTGAAAGACGAGGAGAGAAGCATACCGTGCTTGCAGTTATATCACCTTTGGATACCAAGGCACCAACTATGAACTCCAGAGCTGCAAGATCACCAATGTTTGAATCTTTAGCAAGATATAAATGGTTTTTAGTTGTTTCTACTGGAATCTTCCTTACATATATTGTGATGAATGCATTCTCCACAGCTTCATAAATGGATTTGTCCTATGAAAATACCTGTATGCAGCCAGCAAATATGCATAATTCACTATTTACATGAAACATCTACTGAAAGGTATGAGCAAAAAACCTGATAGAAATCCAATATCATTTTCAAGCTGGAAATTTGCGTTCTCCACGACAGTGAAGAGAAGCTGGAGATTTACATCACTGGAAACCAATTGAAATTAGATGTCATTTTCTGTTACACACACAAACACAAAGAGATGGAGGGAGGGAGAGAAATCTTACCAAAAATCTGCATCAATAATCATAAATCAAAATAAAGCAAGCATTGCAGATGCCTGTAGTTCAGGATACTAAAAAAAAACAGCGATCAAATTAGTTCTTAGATGATTATTATTATTATTATTATTATTATTATTATTATTATTATTATTATTATTATTATTATTATTATTATTATTTTTGCTGTTGGGAGATAACTTCGCTTAGTAAACATCTAATTCAAGATACTTAAGAGTACAATTAGCCAAGATGAAAGGCATTGCTGTTCATATTGGCTATTGGGGATGCAAATATTCAAACAAATCCTCAAGCTCCAATACTGACAAGAGAACAATCACTTTACTAATACTGACAATATTAGCCACTAACATCTCTGTCCTAACCAATCCTTACAAGGTTAGAGTAACAACTTTGAGGAGCATAATCAAACCAACAATTCCTAAAACTTCACCCTTAAAGCAGTGCCAAGCATCACATAAATAACCTTATTATAGGATATAGTATTTCTTAGAGAATATCTTCTTCATCAATATGTTCTTCTAAGGAGGCAGATTTGAAATAACATTTTCTTTTTCTTTTTGTTCTTTTTTTTTTAACCCCTTTTGTTCAGCAATAGCTCCTGCCAGGAGCTAAACATCATATAGGAAGGTATTAACCAAAAGTTGTATGGTTGGTTGGAAGCTTCTAAGAAGAAAAAGAAGAAAGAAACTTGCCAGATACCCATTAACAGTTGAGATTTGAATTTACTGACCTGTGGGTAGGCATATTCAGGTCCAAAAGATGCGTACCTGCCAAAGGAAAGATTAATGCCTTGATGTCAAAGAGCACATCAATCAGTTTAGGTTGTAATGCAAGTCGATGTCAGATGATCATGTAACTGAAGACATGAAGCTCTGACATCATAAGAACAAGGCTTTTCTATCATACATAAATTACCATGACAATCATCTTGTGCTGATGCATATACCTTCGCTTTTTTGAATTAATAATAAAAACATAAAAAGCGGTCGAGTTCAAAAAAATATCACGAACAAACAAACTTTAATTCACAAAAGTTAACTTGATTTTCACAAGTGTCTGAATAAACTTTGCTAGTAAACATCAACTTCTACAAACCTTTGGTTGATAATCAACAATGACTTCAACAAAGAAAATGGACGCACAAGAATTTGCTCAATTAGCTATTTGTCTAGATAGGGGCAATTTAACTCTCCTATAGGCTCATTTTGCCCACGAAAGTGCAAAATCATGCGAGTTTGTAGAGATTGAGAACACCAATAGGTGGAAGTGGATTTTCACATAAGTCTTAGTTCATACTCGCCGGCCATGGTTATGTATCTCACACATGGAAGAGCCTGGTAGCCGCTTTTCTCGATAATCTTTAGGTAACGAACCTACAAAACACAACATTTACATAAATAAAGGATATTATTTTATTATGGTTGTTACGTTACGTTCAGAACCAAACTGAGCGTCCAAAAGAACCAAATAGTAGGAATGCGTCATCATGAAAAGTCACCAAAGCAGTTTCCCCAACAAACTTGAATAAAATTAAATAAATTTCAAAGTTAAAACCAGTGGCACTGTTCACTCCTCGGAACAAGAACAAGACCAGAACTAGGGCAAGTAGGCATCAACCCCTTCACTTAAGGTTTAGAAGTTTCACATCCCAGCAGCAGAAAGCAGCAAGCAAGAATCAGAATAATTATAATACATAGGTTCAATCATGCTCAATCACTAACATCTGTGGAAAACCACATCTCTAAGAAGTTCAACAGGCTATTCTATTCTAAAAGGAAATATAGTGCAGGAGCAGGAATACCACTTCAACAAGCACAGCTTCTGTCAATGGCTAATGAAAAATGACAGTGCCAAAATGGCTGAGACAGACAGAGAGTAGTTTGGCCTTTTTTTGTATCCACATCTGTGAATTTAAAAAGCAGGTTGGCCCTTTTAATGCAGAGTCAAAAGGAAGTAATATTGGAATAGGTAGTTACAGGGGAGCAATCGTTCACAGTCATTCATGACCTCTGTCGGGAGGGCAAGCATTTCAGGGCATAATGAAACCCAAAAAAGAGTCATACAAAATGCAGATTTATGTATCCTGCAATCCTGGGAAGTGAGTGAAATAGTATTCTCAGTCCAACAACCAAACTTTTTTATTATTATTATTATTATTTTATATTTGTTGATTTGATCAAGGAGAGAAGAGTAGAGCAGTAATGGTAGGTGCATGGCTACATGCACGTAACAGGGAGTGATATCCTGCATCAGATTTGAGTGTTCAACCACATCAAGTATGAATCCTCCCACCTGATTGGAACACAAAGTTTGGTTTGGTTTTGGTTTATCATTCCTGATTGGAACACAAGGTTTGGTTTTATCCATTCCACCTTTGTCTAGATAGATTAAAAAAAATGAAAAAAAAGACGCAAACACAGCAGACACAACAAGAATGAAGCATTGCAGATATAAATGCAACAATATCTGAATTTTCTATTCAATAAAAAATTTAAATAAAAAATAAAAAAAAATTTATTTGAGAGGGGAAACCTGGATTCCTGAAATAGCAAAATATGGTATCTCAAACTTCACACGTATAGAAGCTTTTCTCTCAGGAGCTGCGTCTTTAGATGTTATACTGGGAAGAGTATACTCTGCTCTAAGCATATATTCCTAAATTGAATTTGCAAAGAGTGTCAAAATCCCATGTCAAAATTGCAAGTGGAAAAGATATTGTAGCCCCACATAACCAATAGCCATGAACAAGAAATTACTAGCAAACAATACACTAAGAAAAAATTGAGGTAAACTCTCACCTTACCACCAGGAAAAGATTTAATTTTCCAGATCAAAGCATCCTTTTCTGGTGCATATGAAGCAGAACCCAATGATGTCCGAACATTTGGGTTGGTAGCATCGGCTGGAACATGCAACTCAATCTCAACATTTGTAGCAGTGCTGTAAAATTGATTCAATGCATGAATTAGTTAAGAAAAATCTAATGATCAGGCATTTTAAACAGCCCAAGCAATTGACCCATAAATCCTTAGCCATACCTGCGAATGAACAATGGCAGGGCTCGACACCACTTCTCCCCCAAAACAAAGCTTTTGTTGCTGAGCAAGGTCTCGGATCTCGGAACAGAGACCACCCATAGCTTCGACAAAGGAACTAGGAGTAGGTACCTCGGACTGAACCCCAATCGAAGCCCTAGGGCTCATGCCCAAAACGATCTCGGAGGAAGAAGACTGATTTTTACCCACATTTCGCTTCATGTCCATCAATGTTAACAAATCCCTCTCCAACAGTAAATCTTTCACGATGTGCGAACTCTCCTTAGGCAAAGGAGAACCTTCAGTCACTAACCCTCAACCATCGTAGCCAAATTGCGTAAATTAGATATGAGATCAGCCATTATCAACGAAATGTTGAATGAGAAAACCCTAGAAATTTAGGCAATTTCTAGAGAGAAGGCAGACTCTCTCTCTCTAACCCATCTTTTCCTCGAACCCTCAATCTCCCCTTTCACACCCACTTTCTTGTCGATACCCTTCGGCGACAGTGTTGCTGAGATTTTGGAGAAGTTTGGAGAGGATGCCAGGGGTGAGAGACGCCATTGTTGTGGTTGAAAATTATATTTTTAAAATTTTAAAAAGTATTTCTAGAAGATAAAAATATACAAAAATAATAAGTATTTTTTTTTTCACCTAATTTGTTTTTAGTTTTTTAGGAAAAAAAAAACTTGAAACTAGTTTTTGAAAATAAAAACAAACATATTGAAATTGATAATCTAACCATATTCTTTGAAAAAGTTTAAATTATCTCAAATTAGTCATCTCAACTTAAGAGTGTGTTTGAGCTTAATGGGTTCATTTTATGATCTAATTCAATGATCATTTTAATTTTACAATTCAGTAACTAAAATATTTAAAACTCTTTCAAAAATTATAATAAAAAACACAAATCACTAAATCACATCATTCCACTAGCAAAACTTTTACCGACGAATAGTGTCATCGTCGCTAAATGGCTAACTCTTTGCCCACGCCAACTTGTCGTCGCTAAAAGTAAGCACACTAATAGCGACACTCAATGTGTTGCTAAAACATAAGCCTCGTAGATAAAAGTTTTGAAATTTTGGCGCCAACAAAAAAATTTGGAGCTAAAATAATGTTATGCCTTTTTAGCGACGGCAACAAATTGCGTCGGTAAAGGTATACTTTTACCAACGAAATTGATCACTGTGTCGCCAAAAATATACTTTTAGCGATGAAAAATTGATGTTGTCGCCAAAAGTAGTCGCCAAAAGTGCAATTTCTTGTAGTGGGTGAACCTCTTTCTCAACTCATTCACATGATTATCTTTAACAATCCACAAGAATTCATCAATTCTATGAAACAAGAAATCAAGTGAAGGCATCACTAACATACCCTACAGTCGTATCTCAAACAAACTTAACCTCTAGAAAATAATTTTCAGTTGTCTAACAACATAGAACCTTAGGAGGCTGTGCTTTCACCTTACATTCACACCCCTAGAAACAACTATGGGTCTCTCGGTAACAAATTTCCAAACGATTACATCACATTACAACCCAAGTCCTCAATCCCTTTTCATGAGAAGAAAAGATTTTAATAAATGTTTTATCCGGTAATTATGGCCTTCAACAAAACACAACTCAACGAAACCAAGCACCTCAAACCTTATGCTTGCAACACAACTGGCATTATGCCTTCTTATTACTCACTTGTGATTTTAAAATATTTAATAACCAAAAAGAAAAAGAACATCCAAAAATATATTTTCTGACCTTTGAATTTTAAAAGAGATCATTCATGGTAGAAGACTTTATATGAAAATGTTTCAAATACATAAGAATGATTTGTAAAAGTACTGGGTTTTAAGAAAAGATATATTTATTTATTTTAAGGTTGTTAAGAATCTTACACACCACAAGACTCGATATGCACTGTTCATAATTGTTTCACATTTGCTAGTTTGTTCATCCATCATAATATATTCCCAATTTCTGTAAAAACAAGATCATGCTCAATGGGAGAACTTCGTTCCCAATTCTATTCTCTAGCATATTTCGATCGGTGACTCTCAACCGTCACCCAACCAATAATCCCATCACTATAGCGATGCCACAATCTCTTTATATTTATTCAAACAATAACTACGCATAATAACACGAATGGACTAAACATGAAGAGTTTTGGGAAATCACACATAATCAACTAAAACAATTACTAAGCAATTTTCACGACTTGTCACTCCCCTGAGTCACACACACACACACACACACACACACACACACACACACACACACTCACTAACACCACAATTACTAACACCACATAAGGAAAAATCATCAGCCTATACTTGTACAGTACACCACATTCTCTAAAGTCAATGCCATGGTATTTACTTCCAAAGTTAAAACACGGCTCCCTACCATACTAAGATTATGATGTCCCAGGAGGTCAAATCCAAATTCAACACCTTTTATAATACAGACTTACTGCATAACAAACACTCTCAGCATTAATGATGGTACTATGCCTCTAATTTAAAATTCTAACAAAATTGTACTTTCAGTACTTCAATCCAATCACTACTAGCGTTGCTCCACCCCTAAAAATAATTTAACTCAGAAGGTCATTCACCGTGGCTTACCCAATGAAATTAGAGTCTACTTCTCACAATTGCGCAAGTCACAAAACAATAACACCAACCATCATATCAAACCTTTCATTAAAAGCCTATACAACTTAGAATGAAAGGGTACACCAGCAAATACTCATCCACTTTAAAGAATTTCCAGGTCAATAATAGTCACTCAAACACAATTTCCATAACTAACCAAATTACAAGGGCACTTTGTACCATTTTGTTTCTTGACAAGGAGTCCATTGAATAACTTCTTATAAGATGATACCATCGCAAAATGTCATGGAATAAAGTTGAAATAAGGGATCACCCTCTAGTTGGCATAACTATATATCTTTTAATTAAGAAAACCACTTACCACTAAAGGTCAAATACATCCATAGTAAACCTAATAATCGTATTCGATCAACCTACCAACAACACAATTTCCCACTACTCTTTTAGCAAAATAAAGGATCAATATAAGGTGTTCACAACTCTTACTCCAAGGATACAAAATAATTTTTCTAACTAAAGGGCAAGGGCTACAAAATAACTCCCATTTCAATTGCATGAAAATACCATTGTCACACACACCAAACTTAACCCAAAATACTCACATACACTTCTCATATTTGCAATTTCTATCCTTTATGTAAGATTGATTCTAACAATTAACACCAATCACTAGTAATGGAACAAACACAAATTTCCATGAAAAATACTCACCCACCAACTCCTTTCCACACGACAGTTAATAAACTTTCCACCAATAACTACCAACAACCTCCACAACTTATCAACATCAAATCAACTAGTCTTACTCCTACGTAGTGTTCACCAAAAACTTCCAATAATATGTTCTAAGTTCATTCTCGGCTCTTTCATGACTAGGTATACAACTAAACCATATTTCAACACCCCAAGTCAACAAGCTAACTCACACAACACCTATTCCTTAAATCCAACACACCATGGAACCTATCCCAAAATTAGCACACAACACTACACTAGTGTTACGGTGATTCACAATGCCTAACCTATACTTAGTAATAACCCACTAACACCATTCAACTAGTACTAAGCAACGATACAATTCCTTAGGCCAACTAACAGTTCCTATCTCCTATCAAGTAGACACTTCACAAATTTATTTTATTTTATTTTTCCCTGTGAAACAACTGCAAGGCTAGCATGATTCATGTCAAGGTTACATCAACCAACAATCACACTGTCATTTTTAACCTCAAAAGTCCGCCTGAAACTAATAGTCAAACCATTCCCATATAAAATTTCCAAAAGTAATGATCGCAAGGCATATTCCAACCATTCATTCCGAAGACACCGCTAACATTCCCACAAGAGTAAGGCACATCCAAGTCACCCAAAAATAAGTTTCAAGACTAAAAACAACAACAAAAACATCCTCTACACTAGCTCCTTCTTCCAAGGAAATAGTCTAACCATGAGGGCTACAAAATACCATCACCAACAAATGCTCTCAATTAACACCAAAGGTAAGGAATCGTCCTCTTTGACTAAGGGAAACCAAGTACCGTTGAATCCGAGCTAACTCCAAACATTCAAGATGGGACAAACATAAAACCAACATAATGGTAACGCCACACCAACCCACTAGCAACCTGAAATCACCTCCATGCCCACAGTATAACGAAAAACTAAGTCAAAAGCTTAAGCTCCCAAAAGAAAAATTAAGATAACTCTTACTCGAGGAAATCTTCACATTTACACCCCAATTGGTGACTTACTTGACATGAATCAACCTCATAAACAAGCTACAATAACCAAATTTTATCTTCATCTCAATATTTGAAACTATGTCATCATAAACACTTTCTAAGCCCAACCAAAATACTCACATAAACCCTCAACCATTACAAACTTCTAACTCATAGTCAAAAGTAGCCACAAAAATTAATATCAATGATTCCCAAACTATCAAGCACAGATTTTTACGAGGACAAACTGATCCGACTTCACTAATCAATCCAACACACTTTTGTCACATGCTCCATTGAACCATAATAACCTCCCAAGTTAACTCCAAGAGCTTCCTCTAAGAACATTTGTTATGCCATCACGACCTCCGATATAATAACTACATTACTCGATTGACAATACTCTTTTCCACTCAAGCACTCCAATAATCAAGCATCAAGACCAATTACTCATGCACTACACCACAATTTGTAGAGAGCAACCAATTCTAACACTCAATATCTCAACCGATAATAACAAATCACCAACCCTCAAGTCACCATCTTCACTACTAGAGATTCAACTCCATTATTACAACCTCTTTAACTTATTATCCACAGTTCAATTTACCTCAAAACTCTACATTTAACTCACTTTCTAAAAAAAATTCTCTTCCAGATTCCAAATTAGCCAAATTCTCTATCAATTAATCTCTATTCACCCATCATAATCCCTACCGTGCCATAACCACTCACACTGCCACAAAGGATTCGAAAGTATTACTGCCTCTCAAGACATGCCAACCACCACCAGGGCAACCCTATGCCAATTCACAACTAATGCTAACATCTAACCCATGTGACATATGCCAAGGTGCCCTACTCAAGATTTTCATACCCTACACACCATCTAAACAAGCATTTACACATATATTTACTTTCACATAAGACTATCCACATTATCATGCAATCATATAAAGCACATACAGGTTACCCTCCTAAGATACTAGCTAGTCCCATGGCAATCAAAGACCTCCAAGTGGAAAAAACATTGATCAGATGCCTTTCAAAAGGGCCTCGATGAGTGCAACGAATAAAAGTTGTATCTCATGAGTTAAACCCATACACATATAACCACATATATACATAGAGCACACAAGGCACGCAAACATCTCATCCTAGCCTAGGAATCCCATTGTGACAAAAGTCACCTCCCACGAGCCTAAGGTATTCAAACCTAATGCTCTGATAAGAATTTGTAATGCCTTGCTATTTCATACAAGAATCCATTGCAACCAAAATAACAATTTACTCCAAAAGCCATCCTGTTCATTGAACTAAGATTTAAATTTACAATTTCCATGTTTACATGACCATAAAACCTCGTACCTAATCCCACGTTCTACAAACAAGATGACAATTACAAAAGAAGGACCCCATGGGTGTACAAGACAACAACAAAATAAATCTAACAGTCCTAGTACAAAACTATAAGTCTTAATAACAAAATATTCTCAACTGTCTATCCCAACACAGCTTACTTCCAGTCACCATTGTAGTTGTACAACATTATTTCCTAAAAAATAAAACAGGGGTGAGCTATATGCCCAGTAGGAATACATTTAACCAAGTATTTAATGATTCGAATAAATTCATGGCATCCTTGAGACAAAACATAATAAGGAGTTATGAACACATGTAATCTTCACCAATTATGCAAATACATAACGATTAAGCATGGACAATTACATTTCACACCTTTACAACACACATTTAAGCAATCACATCGATGGAAAACAAACCATGAGTTCCATGTAAGAGTACAACACAAGTTGCTTTAGTTTCCAAAAAAAAAAAACATCCCCACATTTGCCGGCTATTATACGGCGGGAAATGTGCTCCTCAAGAAAACCATTTGTTTTTCCACTTTTGCCGGTTATTATACGGCGGGACTGTGTGGACACCCTAAAACATCTTTCCCACATTCGTCCAGTGATAAGCCTAGATAGGGCATTTGGGCACCTTTTTAACCTCCCCGCGAGCGGGTACCAAGATAATGCCACATTTTCCAAAATTGACTCTTACTCGGACTCATGCACAATTAACCATTCTATCACATTTTAATTCCATCGACAAGCATCCATCATCACAATAGATAAAACACCACATAATTTTCAAAGAATAATAACATTCAAGTCACAATTCCTTTACCATGTCCACATTCACATCTTTCATCTATTTATTATTCACAATATTCCATGAATCAAAGGAAATTCCATTCAATTTAGTGTTTCCGACTCAAATTGAGGATTTAGGGTTTTACCAAATTTGGGGGTTTTTCTCCTTCATCATAGATATAGGTTTTAACAACATTTATATACATGTTTTGAAAAAGGAGTTAAGAAATTTCAAGTAAAACTCAAGTAAAATGGTCTATTTATGTAAAACATGGGTTTAATCCAACAATATCCTCAAATTAGCTCATAGGTCACAACAATACCATGCAATCTCTTCAAAATAAAGAAATACTCGGGTAAAATTATCCCTACCTCAAGATTGGAAGCTAAGGGTGAAGACCCATCTTCAAACTCCAATGAAATCACAAAACAATCGGTAAAAGTCTTGATCCATGCTTGTTCTTCGACCTTCTTGAAATATTTGGGGTGAATCTTTGGTAAAAAGTAGAGAAATCAAGAGTTTGGAAGGTTAGGGTTTCGGGTTTGGAGGATGGAAGAAGAAGAGAGGGAGAAAAATAAAGTTTGTGGGCTAAAAAGTCACTTTATAACGTCTGTTAGCGACCTGGTTGCTTGAGCGAAGGAAACTTGGCTCGAGTGTAGAAAACAAGCTTCCAAAATCTCTGAAAATTGCGCAGTTCGCTTGAGCGAAGAAAAGCTCGCTCGAGCGAGCATGCTTCCAGCACAGAAACTCAAAATTCAAACAGGTATAACTCTCTCATTCGGACTCCCTTTTAGGTCATTCTTATGTCCAAATTGAAGCCCCGGAAACAAGCTTTCCAATGGTTTTGGCCTCACATTCAAATTCAAAGTATGGAAGGAGAAAAGGGCAAAAGAGTGAAGGTTGGTCAAAAACCAAAACTCAAACTTGGGGTTTTGATCTAATCTTGCCTAAATACCTTGTTAAGGCTTCAATCAAGGTTCCAAACATCACCCACGGGTCCTCAATTATAATATTTAAAATTCACTTGCCAACCCATCAATACCAAGAGTCCAACAACCATACAAGTTTTAAGATGACGGGCACCACTTTATATCAATCCGATATGAATTAGAATCTGAGTCATTACAATGGTTCTCGCATCGACAAACATCTGCAGCCAGCTTCTCCCTAGTCTTCTCGATGCTGACTTTTTGCCCGGCAAAGAAACCTTCCTCATAAGCCCGGGATCGTATGGCCTCTTTGGCAAACACAGCAACAGTATCTCGATCGGCTATAGCATGGTCAATCAGCCGCTGGTTTACTCTATTGGTAACGGTCGTATTCGCCGACCCCGTGGGCTGCTTCTTGGCGGCCCTAGCTTTGCACACTTCGCTCTCCACCTTCTCTACATGGCGTTCCAAATCTCGAATCTGCCCATCCTTTTGAGCGATTTCTTTCTAAGTGGCAGGAAGCCGCATGTCGGTCTCATATGCACAGTAGAGTCCTTTGATTGACCCATGGACACCATCTCTAAAAACAACATAGTCGCCTTGCCCGATCATAGATTGTTGTACTTCGGGCGAAAATATTTGCCGAGTAAAGTCCACCGCTACATTCAAATATTGAATAATGGAGTCTACTTCAGTCATGGGCTTATTGCCAATATAGACAACAAAACTTAAAGGGCGTGGAGGTCTGCTCGGCTCATGTCGCATGGATGCCTGTGCCTTTACACTTGCAGCCCTGGTGCTACCTTTTTGTTGCACCCCGCCTCTGGGCGATTTCTCCACTTCGCTCCTCCTTGGGGACCTGCTTCGTCGGTCGTCTTTCTCGTTCCTTCGGCACTACAGTATTCGCTTGAGAAGCTACGCCACCTACTCCATGATTCATTTTCGCGTCCAATTCTGCCAAACTTCTTCCCTCACCTTTACTGTTGAAAAATAATCTGCTAGACATACGCTCACTATGGCTACGCAATAATTTGATTATTGCGCAAATGCTTTCGCCCCTTCCACTTGGTGCGCTGCTCATTATGATTGGATAACCCCTTTCGTGGGCTGCTCAAGGGCTATTTAACAACACCCCATTCATTAATTACAAAGTGCACCACTAACGATGTGCCCGCGGCCGCCGCCGTCACCGCTTGTACTCAGAGGATGACTCATTCTCAAATGGGGCAAGGGCAGATATGTGAATCTATTCGGCTTATCCATCTTTGGCCAAATTACTCCACTGCCCCACTTGACCATTGAGGTTATTTTGTGTATTCGATGGATGACTCATGCTCAAATGGAGCAAGGGCAAATATGTGATCCTATTCGGCTTATCCATCTTTGGCCGAATCACTCCACTGCCTCACTTGACCATTAAGGTTATTTTGTGTATTCGGCAGACGACTCCTGCTCAAATAGGGCAAGGGCAGATATGTGAATCTATTCGGCTTATCCATCGCTGGCTGAATTACTCCACTGCCCCACTTGACCATTAAGGTTATTTTGTGTATTTGGCGGATGACTCATGCTCAAATGGGGCAAGGGTAAATATGTGAATCTATTTGGCTTATCCATCTTTGGCCGAATTACTCCACTGCCCCACTTGACCATTAAGGTTATTTTGTGCATTTATGGACGACTCTTGCTGAAATGGGGCAAGGGCAGATATGTGACTCTATTCTGCTTTTCTATCTTTGACCAAATTACTCCACTGCCCCACTTGACCATGTTCTCAAGCTTGTTTTTTTTTTTTCTTTTCTTTCCTTTATGCTTAGTTTGGTGCTTTGGACTGCTTATTTCACACTAGGCATATAAAAACATAGTGTACAAACCATTATTAATTTCATACACAAGTTATTTCTTAGAACAGGAATTTTTTAGCATTTTTCATTCATAAACTGAATATGAACAACACTACTAATTTCATACATAAGTTACTTTTCTGAACAGGCATTTTTCATTCATAAACTGTATACGAGCAAGTAATCATTTTATCAATGAAAACCGCCCTAATACAAAAAATTACTAAAACTAAAACAACTACAAGAACAACAAAAATAAATAAACTATGTTCAAATATCTTCAAAGTCCTCTGGGTTTGACTCCAGAGGTTCAACTTCCAGCTGTTCATATGGAATCGGCAGGCCAAGAGTCACTTTTGCAACCGCTAAAGCCTTGAGCCAGCCATGCTTGAAGCCTCAGTTCTTAAACTTCAACGCTTCATCTGCGTATAACTCTTTGGCTTTAAGCTCGCCAGCGTCAAATGCCTTGGTCACGTTTGCCTCCGCGTGCTCCTGGGCTCTCTTTGACTCCTCCAAATCGGCCAATAATTTGGCATTCTCTGCTTAGGCCAACTTCAGCTCACCGTCTATAAGGGCAACCCTCTCCTCGATGACCCGCCTTAGCAGATCAGCATGCCTTGCCTTGCTTTCTCCTCTTCGGCAGCAGCCTTTGCCCGGTTATCTTCTGCCCTCTTGGCTTTGGCCTCCACATTTGCCATCGCTGCTATCAAATCAGCCATTACAGTCGTGGCCTTATTTCTTTCATCCTCAAGTTAGCCTTCAATCATGCCAAGTTTCTCCATCACGTCGTAGTGTAGACACCCCATTTTTGACCGCTTTTAAGACTTGGGTGCCTCAGGTTGATCACTTGATTATGAAAGTTATGTTGTACAAACGTTTGATTTCTTTAGCAAGAAGAGCTTCTAAATCCCAACCTTACACCCCATTTTTGACCAAAACTATTTTAGACCTTAAAACCCTATTTTTCAAAATATTTTTTTAAATGCTTCTACGATG
>JAXFYN010001363.1:0-32506 GCA_036172215.1 Camellia granthamiana | reverse complement strand
AAATACACAGCGCACAATTCCATTCAATCTCATTTTTGGTGCAAAATGATGCGATGCGATGCTAAGAACATAAAATACAACACTTTTTCAAAAGCTGTTTCATTCCATCATGCTTCCTTTGTTACAACATTTTTTACAACAAGGGTACAAGTTTTACAGAAAATAAAACTGCCTAACAATGTACAATGTGCTACAACTACTAGTAAAAAAGAAAATAAAGCAGGAAACAGCTGCATCAATGCTCTCAAGAGCAGGAATAAGAGGCCCTCTTCGTCCTCTTCTGCGGAACAGCCTCTGCGCCATCATCACCATCATCATCGTCTGAGTCGGAACCGCCATCCTCGGAACCCTCCTCGGTCTCACCTCCACTCCCGGAACCAGGGTCGGAGCCACTCTCTCTGTCAGCAGATGTCTCTGACTGGGGATCTGCAGCCTCCTTATCCTCGCTGGACTCCTCCTCTATGATGTGCGCCCTGCGTTCGCCTCGTCCGCGAGACGACTCCCCTCTCCCAGCTCCTCGAGAAGGCCTAGATGGCCCAGCTCCTCGGGAAGGCCTGGATGGCCCAGCCTGTGACTAAGCGTACACCGGAGGCATCTGAAAATGAAGAATGCAATTTGAATACATCAGCCAAAACATGTATATCAGATACAGATGCAAGCAAACTACACAAAGTGGATGTATGCAGATATAGTACATGAATATGGTGTGTGTCAGATGTGCTCTACACAGGCAGCCTATCAATGCAGTAAGATGTTCAAGGTCAGCATGTCATCAGAAGTATGATAAATGCAAGAAAACTAAAGAGTACCTGGAAACCCATGATGGACAACTGCGCCTCTCTCCGTAGGACCATGCCCTCGAGTGAGGCTACCAATCCGAGCATGTCATCCATATACTCGACGGGAGGCTGCGAATGCAAATGCAAGATCATCAGTAAATGAATGAGTGTCCGAGTATCGGAGTAATAAATCAAAGCTGTAAAACAAACCGGTGGCGAGTCGGGGTCTCTGACAAATCGATGACCAGGCACCGGAGGCTCTATCGGGATCGGGAAGGAAGTCCCATATCTCCATCCCGTCAACTCGATCGGGATCTCTGGCCATCCAGCATGAAAATGAGTCAGAGGAATCGGGGGAACCAATCCACCCCTACCCCTAGATGTGCCAGCCCTGCTGGTGGAAGGGATATCTGCAGTCCGAGCCCGGCTCGATGAGGGCATACCAGTAGACCTCCTTGTCGGAGTACGGACTCCCGTCAATGGAGGCATTAAATACGTGTGACGGTAAGTCGCGTACTCCCCCTGCTCCAAATGCAGTAACGCATCGGTACCTTGCATAGCATCAGTGACGCCCTGAGGAGGGAGCCTATCAGCGGTCCACATGTTGTCTGGAGGCGCCGAAGGAATGTCCTGAACAGGGTAGCCCCATATCTGACGCAAGAAGCGATCCCCCAAAAACCAGGCCCTACCAACTGGCCCCTCGAACAAGATCCTATATCGAGAGGCACCCCAGGCTCCGGCAAACTGAAATCGGAGGTCTCTACCTAAAGGCGCCCAAGGCTGCCATGTGATCTGCGGATAACCGATGCATAAGTTGATCAGAAATTGTGAATGTGCAAGATAAATCAAAAATATGAAAACATGAAGAACTGAGAGTTCTGAAATACCTCTGACGACCGAACTGTGTCAAAGTACTGCCGTAGGTAGAGGAAAGACTCCCGTGGTCTCGGCCGGTACTGGCCCTCGAATACGAGTGAGTAAGGGGTCGTGAGGGGCACTGCCACCTCAAGCTCCGGGGCTAGCGTCGGGAAGTACGCGTAGACCCATAGCTGTGGAAAACAAAGCAGTAGCCATCAGAATACAGCATGCTAAGTGCAGAATGTAAATACAAATAATGCTGAGAGCAAAGTGCAAGGTACAAAGTGTAAAGTGCGCTGTGTGTGCAATGTACAAATAATGAGAAGCAGAAATGTAAATCAAGAGGGTAGAAAGTACCTCCCAAGCCCTCCAATAGCCGCCAACCATGTTGCCCCGTCCGCGGGAGGTCGCGCTCATATAGCAATAGAGAGTAGCCAGGCTGGCGCCACCCCAATCATATCGGCTGACCTGTGATAGGTCCACTAGAGCGCTCAACAGATAGAGCCCGACAGTGTTCCCCTTATCAGCAAACAGAGTGGTCCCGAAGAGGAACATCAGAAATCCGCAGGTGTACTGTGCTACCTCCTCAGGAGTTTCAGGCTCCATCTCTACCCTCCTGAAATGGGAAGAAAACCAGGTATATCGGACTCTGCCCGAAGATCTGTCAACTGGCGGGCGAGCTCCCAATAAGTATATCCAGGCTGCCTCCCACTGGCCCATGTCCTCGTCATATGGGATTGCCCAACCTCCCACATCAAGGCCAGTCAATACGGCGAAGTCAAGCGGGGTCATAGTCATGTCCCCGGTGGCAAAGAAATGGAAGGAGTTGGTGGTGTCCCACCATCTCTCTACCAAAGCACCCATCGGCGTCCTGCTAGCAGGACAGCGGGATATCTCAATGCAAAAGGGCCCAAACCCTGCCACGTCAACCAAATCCCGGACAGCCTTCGGGAGCTCGGCATACCACTCTCTCGCCGCGATGGAGCCATATCCTCGCGCAGTACGAGAAGTCACCTGCATTCAGGATGAACACATATATTTAGTTTCGGAATGAAATGTATAAGCTGCGTGCAAATGAAATGAATAAGCTGCGTGCAAATGAAATGTATAAGCTGTGTGCAAAATCAAATCAGATACAAAATCCGGGCTGTATGTTCAGAAAATCCAAAGTATGAGCCGTGTGTTCAGAATTCCAGTGTTTGGGCCACGTGTTCAACTCTCAATCAGTGTGTGCTGCGTGTTCACCTCGGCAACGAGCTATGTGTTCGACATCAAGTGTTTGGGCCGCGTGTTCAACTCTCAATCAGTGTGGGCTGTGTGTTCATCAAAGTTCGAGCTATGTGTTCAACATCAAGTATTTGAGCTGTGTGTTCAGATTTCAAAGTATGGGCTGTGTGTTCATCTCAAAGTTTGGGCTGCGTGTTCAACTCTCAATCAGTGTGGGCTGTGTGTTCATCAAAGTTCGAGCTGTGTGTTCAACATCAAGTATTTGAGCTGTGTGTTCAGATTTCAAAGTGTGGGCTGTGTGTTCATCTCAAAGTTTGGGCTGCGTGTTCAACTCTCAATCAGTGTGGGCTGTGTGTTCATCAAAGTTCGAGCTGTGTGTTCAACATCAAGTATTTGAGCTGTGTGTTCAGATTTCAAAGTGTGGGCTGTGTGTTCATCTCAAAGTTTGGGCTGCGTGTTCAACTCTCAATCAGCGTGGGCTGTGTGTTCATCAAAGTTCGAGCTGTGTGTTCAACATCAAGTATTTGAGCTGTGTGTTCAGATTTCAAAGTATGGGCTGTGTGTTCATCTCAAAGTTTGGGCCACGTGTTCAACTCTCAATCAGTGTGGGCTGTGTGTTCATCAAAGTTCGAGCTGTGTGTTCAACATCAAGTATTTGAGTTGTGTGTTCAGATTTCAAAGTGTGGGCTGTGTGTTCATCTCAAAGTTTGGGCTGTGTGTTCAACTCTCAATCAGTGTGGGCTGTGTGTTCATCAAAGTTCGAGCTATGTGTTCAGATTTCAAAGTATGGGCTGTGTGTTCATCTCAAAATTTGGGTCGTATGTTCAACTCTCAACGAATGTGTGCTGCGTGCTCACAATCAGAAAAATGGGCTATGTGTTCATCATCAAAGTTCGAGCTGTGTGTTCAACATCAAGTATTTGAGCTGTGTGTTCAGATTTCAAAGTGTGGGCTGTGTGTTCATCTCAAAGTTTGGGCTGCGTGTTCAACTCTCAATCAGCGTGGGCTGTGTGTTCATCAAAGTTCGAGCTGTGTGTTCAACATCAAGTATTTGAACTGTGTGTTCAGATTTCAAAGTATGGGTTGTGTGTTCATCTCAAAGTTTGGGCCGTATGTTCAACTCTCAACGAATGTGTGCTGCGTGCTCACAATCAGAAAAATGGGCTGTGTGTTCATCATCAAAGTTCGAGCTGTGTGTTCAACATCAAGTATTTGAGCTGTGTGTTCAGATTTCAAAGTGTGGGCTGTGTGTTCATCTCAAAGTTTGGGCTGCGTGTTCAACTCTCAATCAGCGTGGGCTGTGTGTTCATCAAAGTTCGAGCTGTGTGTTCAACATCAAGTATTTGAACTGTGTGTTTAGATTTCAAAGTATGGGCTGTGTGTTCATCTCAAAGTTTGGGCCGTATGTTCAACTCTCGACGAATGTGTGCTGCGTGCTCACAATCAGAAAAATGGGCTGTGTGTTCATCATCACAGTTCGAGCTGTGTGTTCAACATCAAGTATTTGAGCTGTGTGTTCAGATTTCAAAGTGTGGGCTGTGTGTTCAATTCTCAAACAAGTGTGTGCTGTGTGTTCACAATCAATATAAGAGCTGCGTGTTCAGAAAGTCAGAGTGTTTGAACTGTGTGTTCAAGGTGCAAACGGAATACGGTGTTATGGATTAAACATTCAAAACAAGCTGTGTGCTTGAGTGAGCAGATAAACATAGCAAAAGCACGAAATGCGCGGAAAATGCAGAATACATTGCAGAAAGTATAGAAGTGAAGTAAATACCTCTCGTGCCTGATGAGAGAGGTGAGACTCCGGCTCTCGTAAAAGCAGATCCCCAGGCGCTCGGTCATCGAAATCAGTGAAATGATAAAAAACCGCCTGAGGGAGGATATGTGTCGGAGGATCGTACCTCTCAGGGATGAATGGCCGAACCCTGGGGGGTAAAGACATAATATCTGGATCACCTCCGGCACCTGGAGAACCTCCGCCATGGGGAAAATGACCCGCCATCTCAAGAAATCTGCAAAAAGAAGCAAAAATGAGCAAAATGAGCCAAAATTGGAAAAAGTCAACAAAAGTCAACTCTCGGAAAATGGAAAAGTCAACAAAAGTCAACTCCCGAGAAAATCTTCCAAATATTGAGACAAAACTTACCTCAAGTGGTGAAAATGAGAAAGAAGCACCGAAATCAAAATTTCATCGGTTCAAAGTGTTGAAAACTGAAAGTTTTCGCGAAACAACTTGGCGTGGGGCATTGGAAAATGCGTATAGAGTTCAGATCTGAGGAAGAAAATGGTTTGGGAAGGAGGAGAGAGCAGTTTCGGAGCTGAAGTTGTGAGCAAAAGGTGTTTGGATAAGAACATTTAAAGAAATGAGCAAAAAAGTACCAAAATGCCCTGGATTTTGGCTAGGTGGCCGGCCGGCCACCTTTTATGGTAGGCCGGCCACCCCTCTCCCTCAAACCTGGCCGGTGGCCTACCCCTTGGACCAAACTTGGCCGGCAGCATCCCCAAGGTGGTCTCCAAGGTCTCTGCAAATTTTGGTGATGATTGGAGTCCCGGCACCCGAGAAAGTACAAAGAAAGTGCACTTTTCATCGCGAAATCTATCCGCGGGAACTTCAACTCCAACTTTCGATGCGTGTCTCATCATTACTCGTCAAAAGCGAAGTGTATCCTTTTTGAATATGTTGTGACCCCTCCAGGAGGTAAACCGGAGGTCGCGATTGAACCACCTTCGTCGAAACTTGCATTGCTTTGCTTGTTGTTCCGTCTCAAAATGTGCATTCAAATTACACTTGTTCTACATTGTTGTGCACATCACCTGCATTCTCATGCACACCACTTGCACTGTTCTGCACGTTTCACGAGTATTGTCATACCCTTGTGCTTGACTTACGTTGTCACGCGCGTTGCTTCTCGCATTGCGATGCATTCACCCATCAACACCGCGTTTGTCTGCATTCGATATCACGCTGAACATATGTTGCTAACTATGTTGTGCTTGTTGAGTTTCTTCCTTTTGCAGGCACGATATTGTATGTACGGTTCATTTGGGGCTGGTGCGACCAGACGAGCCACACAGGTATTGTATCCCCTCCGTGCGAAACGTGGCGAGAATCCAATGATTCTCCGCATTCTTCAACTGCATTGAAATGTAGTAATGCTTTGCATTCTTGCTTAAAACTGTTGCATCTATTATGAACATTTGCTTCATTACAGCTTGTTGCTTCGCATGATCATTGAGTTACATCCGGCTTCGTGCATATCGCTTTGCATTTTGCCCCCTGCCTGCAGGCATGCCTGCAGGCACATCTTTGTTTATCTCGCTTGTTTGTTTAAAGTCTTCGCCTTGTCAAAAATGGGTCGTCTTTGGGCTTTGACATTCACTCCCGTCACTCCTTGACTTTCGAGTTCTGTCAAAGAGGGGCAACTGTAGACACCCCATTTTGACCGACCTTAAGACTCAGACGTCACCGATTGAGCACTTGGTGATGTTGCATATTGTGCTCGTTCTGAGGTTGCGGAGTCACGGCTGCGAGCCTTGCCTCCGGACTTCCGGACTCTTTTGTGCTTTGCCTCGGTTTGCGAACTAGGCCTATTTTCTTTGTTTTCTCTTCCGAAGGGAGGGAGAGGTCTCGTAGATCATCTCTCGGTGGCCGTAGGCTACGTTTCGTGGTCGTAGGCCATTTTTCCCGTTTGGAGCCCGGTTCTCGGTTTTCGGAGCCGTCGGCCGTGTGCCTCGGTTTGGGACCGCTTAACTACCTCTGTTTGCTCTGGTTTTTGGCACACACCTTGTTTCCTCCCTTTTGAGGGACACTGTGGCCTGAGAGACCAACTCCGTGGGTCGAACGCCACTTCCGGTGCCTAACGGCCTGTTTTCGGGGCCCCGAACTGCGTGTTTCGGCCCCCGGACCTTCGTTTTGCATCCGTCTTGGTCCATTTTTGGAAAGGACCTTATTTTCATTGTTAGAAAGGTTGTAGGAAGGTGGGAGGCCAGCAATTTTTTCTGAAAAGCTAGTTTTATTCCTTCATCGCTCTTCGTCGCCCGTTTTCTTCACTAGAAAGCTAGTTTTTCCCACTCCCAGGCCACTTTTTCTGAATTTCCACCACACCATCATGTTGTACACACCTGGGAGGCCACCAATATGGGTAGGCCGGCCAGCCATTGTTCCTAACCCTTTTCCAACCCCTCTAGAAAGCTGGTTTTTCTCTTTCTTAGTTCACATTTTCTGGGTTTTGACCATATAGCTGTGTTGCATTCATCTGGGAGGCCACCTTTTGGGGTGGCCGGCCAGCAATCCATCTTGACCTCTTTGACCCCTGGCCGACTGACCAGGGGAGGTGGCCGGCCGGCCACCTGGACCTTTTGCACCTGGCCGGCCATTCTTCTCTCTCCTGGTGCATTCCAGCTGTGCCAGCTATTTTGCACCAGACCCTCTGCCCGAGGGTCTGTCCTTTTGGGGGGAAATTTGAATTGATTTTTCCCCCCCTTTCCCTTGGCTTCTCTCCTCTATAAAACCAACCCTTGAGCCTCATTTCTAAAGGTTAGAAGCTTTGGGTTGAGAGTTATACATACACCCCTCTATATCTCTATTCCAAGCCTCCAAATACCTTGATTCTTGGCCATTTTACCCTACACCTCATAGCCTACCACCTCCACACTCCATTCCAGCAACTTGGAGGCCATTTGCAGAGGTTGAAGGCTCAGAATCTTGGACCAAAAGCTGCTGGAGGTCAGCTCTTCAAGGGTGAGTCCCTATTTTCCCCACTTTTGCATCATTTTGCTCTATATCTTAGCCCCTTTTGCTTGCATTTTTGGGCTTCGATTGAACTGAAAATAGTCTTATTTTGAGCTTATCTTCATATTTGATCAAGGACTTTTTCCTGTTTAAGGTCTTCTACTCCCCTTTGTGCTTTATCTCTCTTTTAGGGCTTATCTTGCATGATACATTAGCCTTATTTGTGATCATTTCTGGACTTCAAGCCAAACTGTAAAGTGCCTTATTTTGAGCCCCTCTTCAACTTTGTTGAAGGGCTATTTGCTGTTTGAGGCCATCTGCTACCTCTTGTCCTTTATCTCTCTTTTAGGGCCATTTTTGCATCATATTTTAGCCTTACTTGTGAATATTTTCGAGGCTTGATATAAACTGGAAAAAGTCTTATTTTGACCTCCTCTTTAAGTTTGTTTGAGGTCACTTTTCTGTTTGGAGTCATCTCCTTCCTTGCATGCTTCATTTCTACATGCTTTGAGCCATGCATTTGAGCATTTGCGTAAGTCTTGTTTTGGCCTCTTAGCCACTGAAATCCAGTGGATTTTCAGTGGCTTTGATGAGGTTTTGAGTTTTGAAATCATAGAGGGGTGACCCTCTCACCCCTCATTCTCTTTACTAGCATGTTTGGCCATCCAAAGAGACCCTATTTTGCATGCATTGAAGTCACTTTTCAGGCTTTATTCTGAGGGTTTTGAGGTCTTCCTTGGCTCTGTCTGAGGCCCTTTTGGCCATATTTTATGTCTATGATGCATGTGTAGAGCAATCCCATTCAAGGCCTCTCAAAGAGGCCTTTCTTTGCATGTTTCCGCGGCTAATTTCAGGGCCCATTTTGTGAGTTTCAAGGCTGTCATATTCCATTTCCAGAGTTATTTTTGCCATGCTAAGTGTCTATCTTGTATGTGCTTAATAACCCCCTTGTATGGCCCTTTAAAGGAACTCCTCATTTTTGCATATGTTGGCTGCATGTCAGAGGTTATTTGGGCATATTTTGACATATTTTATTCACTGATTTTTGCTGGTTTGATGAGTTCTCATGCGATTCATATACATGCCATGTAAACCATTTTTGCTAGCCAAAGTTGCATGCTATTTTAGTCCATCATGCTAACATCTTTTGGTCATGCTTTGAACTAGAAATGTTCATGTTTTGGGACTGCCTTGGTTTTGTCTTTGTGCTTCATAGTCAAATAATGCATGCTTTTGTATAGCTATAAGTCAGTACACCGTGCCTAGTTTTGAGTTTCGAGGCTCATCTCATGCATCGGGTGCCATGTTTCCATGATTCGGGATCACTTTGCATCATGTTTCAGTGCTGGAATTTGCATGTCTGTATGCCATATTTCATGCCTTGCCATGCCTTGTTAGAGTGGCATTTGGTGCCTTAGGATCGGTCCTCGGTTTGCGTACACGTGTGCACGCATTTCGGTTATCTCATTTTCATCTTATGGCTACTAATGTGAATGTGGCTGAGGTCCACTCATGTTAGTGTAAGTCCATTATGCGTTGTGTATGCCATTTCAATTCATAGCATTGCGCATGTTAGGTTGTATGTTAGAGCATTGTGTATGTCTTGCTACATCGTGCATTGTGTATGCCATCTTATAGCATTGCGTATGCTAGGTTGCATGTTAGGATTGCATTCATGCATGTCATGCATATTGCATTGTGCTTGGGATAGGAGTTAGCCCGAGCACGGGAAACGAGGGATGTTTCGTACTCCGAGTGACGGAACGTGTCTCAATTCCAAGTTGCCGACACTACCGGATTAACCATGATGGAGTCTCGGCCCTGTTATGTTTATATGTGTATTCATTTCATATTGAGTCGTGCAATTCGACTCCTCGGCCATCATGCATCGAGATGCGTGATTGGTGGCACGAGAATCGAGGTGTGCATACATATGTGAAAATACACTGCCATGCCCCTTTCTTGCTCTCTGTTGCAGCAAATCCGAAACCGGCAATCTTTTGGAGCTTCGTGCAATATCCCGGGTTTAATTATAAACAGAGGCTAATTGGGGCATCGCAATAGATTTCCGTGCAAGGCAACTCAAGCATGCATCATCCATCATCCGGAGCAGAGCTGAGGCAGTCCATAGGCTTGCATGCTAATTTACTGCTCCCCTAGATTAATTTGTTAATTAATTAGGGTTTTGTACTTATTCGGACTGTATTATTTATTCGGAACTGTATTATTTATTCGGACCCTCCGAGTGAGGGCAATGTTGTAATAAGTGTGCGTGCGTGTGATGTATGTCTTCCAACCCCACGTTTTTCTCCCTTTTATTTACCAGCTTATGATGGTTAGATTATGGCATGTTTCAATTAGCATACAGTATGATAGCATGTTTGCATTCATTCATCTGTCTTGCATGCACCGGGCTCGGCGCATCATATTAACTGCATTGTATTTCAATTCCGAGTTGAATACTTGTTAGTTATAGCATTTCACATGCCATTTTTAGAATAGTCGAGCCTATCTTAGTTGCATTTTGCATGTGTTGCATTAGGCATTTCTGTATAGTTAGGATCATGCATTGATTTCTAATTAGCTTCTTTCTTTGGCTTGGAGTACTCGGTAAGTGGTTATGCTTTAGCATCCTTGCATGCGTGTGAGTGACTGCCATGATAGCATGCTTACCATGAGGCTATGTGCTTATGTGATATAACTGCCTGAATGCCTGTGGGTGAAGATTGGGTTATTTAGATTGGAACAATTCATTGATTGTGAGTTTTAAGCCCACTAAATAATGGCAAAATCATCTTTTCTGAAGCCTACCCGAGGGTGGCAAAATCTGCATTTTAAGCCTACTTGTGAGTTACAAACCATTTTCAAAACAAACATGAAATGTTTCGTTCCAATTCAGGCGACCCAGTCTATACTTGTATGCTGTGCGCATCACATAGTAAATCTAGGCTAATAACCGGAATAAGAACGCATAATGTTTTCAAAACTAGATATCATGGTTAGTAGAGGCCGATCTTTGATCGGGCGAGCGGGGGTGCTCACGAAGTGACCTTCCCCAATCGTACCCAAGTTCCGAGCCGAGGCAACTTTGGTGATGACGGACACGTGGCCTTAGGCAACAAGTCAGGGTTTCCTAAATTTCCCAAAATAAAATATTTAGGTGGCGACTCTGTATCTGGCAAAGCAGTCCATCTTTGGCACTTCTTTCAAAAATCTGCTTTCTCAAAATGATTTGCCGGATTTGGACTCTTTGATTCAGATTAAGAACCGTGACAATTTGGGTCCTGAACTGTAGTGAGCCCAAAATGAACAAAACGGGGACTCACCCTCCCAGGGACGTTCGGGACATCTACATTTGGTTCAATGTTTTGTAAAATATATTATGGGTTTATCTATAATTCGACACATTAAAATTATTTGATTGGATGTTTTGTAAAATATACTATGGGGTGTATCTATAAATCGACAAATTAAAATTATTATTATTATTATTATTATTATTATTATTATTATTATTATTATTATTAGAAACGGATGTTTTGCGGTATCATCACGGCATCCGCAGGTTCAGGTCCCAGAATAACCAGTTGTCAGCCTGATTTAACCCAACTCAAAGGAAAGGAGGACCCATCACCGAAATACTGGTGGAGCTCATTAACCATCCCTAGCAGGGTTAAGGTTTGATTGGAGCACAGTGCGAGGTCTTAGAAGAGAGCCACTGGAAAATTCAACATTTTGCGTCCCCCGAAAATCGAACTTGACTCGTGACTGTGGAAAGGCAATGTCTTTACCACTGGGCCACCAACCCCGGTGGTACAAATTAAAATTATTTGATTGGATGTTTTTTACAATATATTATGCTACAATGCATGATGTCAAACTTTAAACATACTTTAAAAAAAAAAAAAAAAAAAAACTAATATTCTAAAATTGCAAAAATTCTAGGTGTGGATACGGGTAGCATGTAACGTCATGGGGTATTTTTCACTAACAACAGATATTATATATATATATATATATATTTTTTTTTCCTTTCATATACTAATATAAATTAAATAGTTCTATACAAAGGAAAAACGTATTCTCCATCTGTCCTAAAATAATGGTCCCTTTTGAAGAATTCAACTTTTTTTGGTAGTACAATTATTGCATTTGAAAAAAGTTGATTTTTCAAATTATCCTTTTGATAGTACATTTTTTGGGAATATCAATGTTATAATTGTACTTTTTATATTGTTTATTAATTTAAAAGAAAGGCAAAATAGAAAATTTATATTATTTTTGTACTTGATTTTTGAAGAGGGACCAATATTTTGGGATAATGAAAAATGGAATAAGAGATTAATATTTTGGGATGGAGGGAGTACACAATTTTGAAATTAGAATTACGTGACAGTCTTAGGTTTTCTCATTTTAAAATAAAAAAATTCAAAAGAATAGCTCTTATTTTTGAGAATTCCATTTCTGCATCATTTCATGATAAATTGTGTATACAAATTTTATTTATAAATCATGTTCCATATTGTTAAGTTTTTCATAATTGGTAATTCCGTTAGACAAAACCACCACTCAATTGTAATTGCTTTTGTTTTTTTATTTGTTTTGTGAGGTCATGAGAGGTTAAAAGAAAATCCGATCCGTCTTGTGTCTAAGTAAAAGAGTTTGTACTGATATTCCGTATATTCACTTGAGCAATCCATGTTTGCCTCTTCATTGACTAAGTATGAAAGCGGTTTTTCGTGTGCTCGAACGATGAAGTAGTTCATCCAATATCTCTGCCTATGTTATGAACTTTTGAGAAGCATGTTTTACTGCTCGAGCAGTAAATGTTGCGCTCGAGCAATTAGCCTATATGTCAGTACCGCCTTCAATCACAAAGAAGAAAGCAAAAATGCTATGTAACATGAATTTTTACACTAAAATTTACTCTGAAAGTGAAGTGTAGGATATAAATTTAAAGTTAAGTAGTGTTTATAACTCAATTCAACATATAAAATTGAATGTAATAAATACAAATCAATTAAGCCAATTTCATAACCAAAATTAGTATCACATAAAATTTAACTAATTCTAATAATGTAGAATAAAAATTGAAAAATAAAATAAAAAAGTTGTAAAAAACTAATTTAAAAGTTATGACCTCACTACCATCATTGTTGCCAAAACCATCATCCCGTCCTCAACATGAATACTACCACCATTGTGTCCACTTCCACTTCCACCTCCACACCATCACCACTACCATTGATATCATCATCATAACTGCTACTTTCATTTCACTATCACCACCAACACAGTCCCTGTTGTTGCCACCACTACTACTGCCACCCTTCATTTCAACCAACATCATTCCACCACCACCATTACTTCACCACCGCCGCGACTACCACCACTACATCACCATCCCCACCTCTCCACCATCACTGCCACCACAATTACTACCATTGTCATTAACATCATAGTCACCACCATTGTCACTATTGTCGCTGCCATCAACATCTCACCATAATATAAAATTGGTAGAGAAATTTATCTTATACATATCACCTAACTCGTTTTAGTTCAATAATGTAAATTTTATCCAATAAATTTTTAACTTAAAAAAATTAATATTTCTCATTAATTAAGTTTCATTTTTAAATTTTCAGTTTAATCAAATACACCTTAGTAGGGTAATAGAAGTAGTCTATTCATTTTCAATTTTGAATAATTTGTTAAGAAAATTTTCTAAACATATTACCGTTAAAAAGAAAGGATACCACATAATATCCAATAAGTGGTCCTATAGTTGAAATCACACGTCCAACAATTTGCTTAAATGAAATTCTTGACAACTTCATAGTTCATGGCATTGTATAAATCATAGGTCCCGGTTCCCACTAGTGTTCACCAAAACACTCTACCAACTAGCTAGTTCAAACTATCCCCAATGGCCCTAGACACAGTCTTCCTTCTTCGTGAGCTCTCTTTTGCAACTCTCATCATCCTCATCACTCACATTTTCATTCGCTCCATCCTCTCTAAACCCTTCCGTAAGCTCCCCCCCGGCCCAATAGGGTTGCCACTCATCGGTGCCATTCCCCACCTAGGTTCCATGCCACATGTTGCCCTGGCCAAAATGGCTAAAATATACGGACCCATAGTCTACCTCAAAATGGGAACTTGTGGGATGGTGGTTGCATCGACTCCAGACTCAGCTCGAGCCTTTCTCAAAACCCTAGACTTGAATTTCTCAAACCGCCCACCTAATGCCGGTGCAACCCACTTAGCCTACGGTGCTCAGGACATGGTTTTTGCAGATTATGGACCTAGATGGAAGTTACTGAGGAAACTAAGTAACTTGCACATGCTTGGAGGCAAGGCTCTTGAGAATTGGGCTCAGGTCCGATCCTCTGAGCTTGGTCACATGTTAAAAGCTATGTACGATTTGAGTTGTCGCTGTGAGCCAGTGGCGGTGGCGGAGATGTTGTGCTATGCAATGGCAAATATGATCGGACAAGTGATACTTAGCCGACGAGTCTTTGAAACGAAGGGATCAGAGTCTAATGAGTTCAAGGACATGGTGGTGGAGCTCATGACCACCGCGGGCTATTTTAACATTGGAGATTTCATACCATCGATTGCATGGATGGACTTGCAGGGAATAGAGCGTGGGATGAAGAGGTTGCACAGGAAGTTTGATGTGTTGATAACAAAGATGATAGAGGAACACAAGGCTTCGGCTTATCAGCGCAAGGAAACGTCAGATTTTCTTGACGTTTTCATGGCTCAGCAGGAAAATCCTGGTGAAGAGAAGCTCAACATGACCAACATCAAGGCACTACTCTTGGTATATGCCTCTTTAGCTCTCCTTCAAGTCAACACACACTTATATAGTTATGGATATCTGTATATTAATATTATAATGCTGGCTCAAGACTTTTCGTACATTCGACGAATTTTTAAAAGGTTCTTTTTATATTTCAAAAAATATTAATTATTTTTTCCTAGATAATTATTATTTGAAATTTATTTTTTTCTTTTTGTTAGTAAAAATTTAACTTGGATCAAATCGATAGGGGTGATTTGATAGGAAAAAATAATTTTCACAAACAGCAAATTAATCAGGTAATATGGTTGGTATCCTGTGTTGTAGACTTCTTTAGATGTTGTAATGTGAAGAAATAAGTATAAATAAACTGAAAATTTGATTAATAACATCTAAACTTGTCACTTAATTATATGAATTAAATTACAAATTTTATAGCATTACAATCAAAAGGTCCAAATTAAATTACAGGCACGGAATTACTGATAATGCACTCTTAAATACAAGACCTACTCGTGGATCCACCACAGGCTTAGAGGAGTACTTTAATGGCCTAAAGGAAGGGGCCGCACTTACATTATCATGGAAAAAAACCTCTCTGTGCACCTTAAAAAAGTCGTATATAATATACACTTTATACATAATTTTATGGGTATATTATTTATGAAAATTTAAATTAATTTGATATTCGTAATTTTTTATTGTATTGTGTTTGTATCCAAAAATTAGATGATTTATTTTTAAAAATATTATTATCGTCTATTTTTTTGAAAACAAAATGAAAATATTACGATAATCGGAATGACTTAATTTTTTTCATTGATAATATACATTGAGGATCTTACTAAATGAACGACTTGAATTTTAAAACAGAACTCATGATATGTTCCATGTGCCCTTCAAATTTTCTCAAATTTATATGAATTTTAATAAAAAAGATTAATACAAAACGCATCAAAGTAATACTAAACGATGTTAATTAGATTGACACTAAAAAAAAAAAAAGAACCTAATCATCTGGTAAAGCTAGTAAGTTACTAACTAGAAACCAAATACAAAAATTAGATCATTTAGTTTTTAAAGATATTATTATTGTCAATTTTTTTTTTTTTTTTTTTAAAAACAAAATGAAAATATTACGACTATCTGAATGATTTAATTTTTTTCATTGATGATATATATACTGAGGATCCTACTAAATGAACGACTCGAATTATTAAAATAGAACTCATGATATGTTCCATGTGCCCTTCAAATTTTCTCAAATTTATATGAGTTTTAATAAAAGGATTAATACAAAACACATCAAAGTAATACTAAACGATGTTAATTAGATTGACACTAAAAAAAAAAAAAACCTAATCATCTGGTAGCACTAAACCAAAGCTAGTAAGTTTCTAAGTAGAAAACCAAATACAAATCACAGATCACTATCTAACACATCTCCATTCACCACACATATCTTCACCTCAGAAGCAAAGACCATGAAACAACTAAGCAAACCATGACAACAGTAGCCTTTTTTTTTTTTTGATAAGCAAAAGGAACTTTATTGATGAATTACAAGCATAAAACTTATATCAATAAAGGGGGAAGTGCAAAAGCATGAGCCCAAAAGCTCATTGGATAACAACCTTAGCATCCTTACAAGAAAACTACAGTTATTTTTCTTGGTAAATTACAAATATATCCTTTAAGATTTGTTTAAATTATAGATTACTTCTGTAGTTTGGAAAATTACAAATGCCCATTTACTAGAATATTTAGAATTAACTGAAGAAATGAAATTCTTAATTGCTCTCCTATACAATGATCAAATTATCTGAATTATTAATTGAAATAAGTTTCTGACATCATTAGCCGCGGTTAATATTGACTTGATGATTTATTAATAAAATTGTTATGTGTTATGAAATTAAAAATTTTGAGGAGCAGAATGTAATTTATAGAACCATAAAAGACAAATCATATTTTAAACAAATCTCGGGAGATATATTTGTAATTTTATCCTTATTTTTTTGACCAAACATCCTTTGTCTCTAAATCATTTTCTCTTCTTGGCTCAAAACACTCACAAATTATTGAATTATATGACAATTTTGTAGTGTGAAAATCTGGAGAAGTAAAATTAAAAAAAAAAAAAATTAAAAATACACCATCTATATATTTTTCTATCTTCTAGTGTAAATTTCCATGATTTTGACTATTTTTACATTTTTCCTCGTTCATTGTTTGGCTAGAACTTATTCACTGCTGGTACCGACACATCATCAAGCATAATAGAGTGGGCGCTAGCCGAAATGTTGAAAAACCCAAAAATCCTCAACCGAGCACAAGACGAGATGGATCGGGTCATCGGTCGAAACCGACGGCTACAAGAATCCGACCTGCCCAAACTCCCATACTTGCAAGGCATTTGCAAAGAAACATTTCGAATGCACCCGTCAACTCCTCTCAATCTTCCCAGAGTCTCTGCCCAAGCTTGCCAAGTGAATGGTTATTACATTCCAAAAAACACTAGACTCAGTGTCAACATTTGGGCCATAGGCCGAGACCCTGATGTGTGGGAAAGGCCATTAGAGTTCATTCCTGATAGATTTTTGAGTGGAAAGAATGCAAAGACTGATCCACGTGGGAACGATTTTGAGCTGATTCCATTTGGAGCTGGGAGGAGGATCTGTGCTGGTACTAGAATGGGGATTGTGCTTGTTGAGTACATTTTGGGCTCTTTGGTTCACTCTTTTGATTGGAAATTGGCTGATGATGGAGTTGAGCTGAACATGGATGAGAGTTTCGGACTCGCTTTGCAGAAGGCTGTGCCTCTTTCGGCTATGGTGTCTCCTAGGTTGCCTCCAAATGCTTATGCTGCTTAAGCCCTACATGGCTTAAGATCATATATGAATAAAGATGATTTGCTTTGTGCTTTTTTGTTTTTGGTGGAATTGCACATGGGGAGCAAAGATAAAAATAATTATAAAATTATGGACGTAAAAATGGGTCTGTGCTCTGGAGCATAACTCTCATTACACTTTCATATTCTTGTAATTATTTTTATTCTTTCCACTAATTGTAATTCTTTATTATTTCTCTTTTGATGTGTCTCTACGTACATTTTGAGGATACGCTCTACACTATGTATCCGATTGTTATGGTGTGTTTGTTGGGATTTTGGATGCAAGTATCAGAATAAAATGCTTGAAAAAACAAGGTGTAGCCCCACATTGGTGTTGGATTTTGAGAAATAATTTTATGTTCTTTCACTTTTTGAGTCTTTTTCATATGATCTTTATATTTGTTTTTAGTAAATCTCATATTTTAGGTAATTTTATTTTTTTTCACCAACTAAACTTCTCTCTATAAAATACAATTTTTCAAAATTTTTTTTTTTTATGATCAACCAAAAACTTTATTGATGAAAAAAGGCAAGCAAATTACATTAATAAAGAGGAGGAAACAAGAAAAGCATCAAAGCCAAAGAAAGAGTTGGTGAGACACCAACTCAAAAACAAAGAGATCCAAGTAAAGAAGCATAAAAAACAACTACCAACCACCCCAAGATCCCACACCAAAAGCCAAAGAAAACAGCTACAAACACCAGTGAGAATCTGCTGAATATTACAAATAATTTGTTGCACTGTGTACCAGCAATCATTGGATTGAGCTTTGACCCAAATGGCAATCCTTGTCTTGATTAATTCACAAAGCTCCTCTCAATGCATCTGTCTCCGACAGAACGCCTCATTCTTGACCTTCCATAAAGACCATGTTAGTCATAGAATGAATAAAATTGATTTTGATGATTTTGTTTTGATTTATATTTTGATTTAATTGAGGAGTTAAATTATTTAAAATCTTATAATTAGGGGTGAATTAAACTAACAGTCCCTATAGTTTGGGATTCGTGTCACTTTGGTCCACAACTTTTCAATTGTGACACATTGGATCATGAATTTTGAATCGATTTCAAATAAGAACAATTGAAGATACCATTGATCAATTTCAAGGGCAAAATCATCAATTTAATAAAAATATAAACTAATTTGACAAAAATAAATGTCAAAATGATAGTTTTAAATTTAAAAAAAACGTGTTTGTAGTTGATGTATCTTCTTGGATTTTGAATGGGACAATGAGAGAGTAAGAAGGGAAGGAGGGGGTCAAAGAACTGATTGTGTATATTACTAGCCTTACACCTGGATTTTCTTTCATCACTTACATTCTAGTACTTCTTTGGTTTCTTGAATAGTATCTTGGAAGTTTCAGGCAGCCTCATTTGTGCATTTACCTACATCCTTGATATTTAGTGTCTCTTCTAATCTGGTTCAGGTTTCTATAATATTTTTTCTTTGGCAATTGCTTATAAGTCCTGGCTTGCGATCTGATTTGTTAAATAAAAATTGCCGGATCCTGAGGGTCTTTTCCATTCTTGGTCATGCCGGGAATGTACTCTACGTATCTCACATCAGATTTTTAAAATTGATGCTGGAAGGTGAGAGGATGATTGAAATCTTCTGATTACAGGATTGTTAAGAGTATTGGTGAAGGTGTAACTGAAGTTTGGCTTGGAGACCATGTCATACCTTGTTTCCAGGCAGAATGCAGGGAGTGTAAGTTCTACAAATCAGGAAAGACGAACCTATGTGGCAAAGTTAGGGCTGCCATCGAAGTTAGAGTCATGATGAATGATCGCAAGAGTCGTTTCTCCATGATGTTAGTGTTGCCAAGATTGATCCAAAAGCCCCCTTGGAGAAAGTGTGCCTTCTAGGTTGTGGTATCCCCACCGGTAAAAAGCTCTTTTGCTTCTGAATATAGATGGTTTTACACTCTAGTGGTTTATCTGACTAGTTTTTTTTTTTTTATCAGCAAAAAAAGAAGCTTTATTGATGTAAAATTAGTACAAGGTACAAAATACATTACACCAATAAAGAAAAGAGGAGTGTAGGAGCATCACAATGAGCTAAATGATCCCAACTAGGTTGGCACCAAAAAACCCATCCTATCATTTGCTAGCACCCCCAAGTTGGTGAGGAACCAATGGGGAAGAAAGAAACCAAAAACAAAGAGAAAAAGGGAAAACCAAAAAACCAGCAGCTAGACAACCTCTGGTATACACCAGCAGCAACCATTCACAGAACAAAAACAAAAGCAAACCAGCAGAGCAACCCACTAACAGGACATACTAGCAACCAATAAGCTCAACAAACAACAACACAGATGAGGATGAAGTCTTCTTCCTTGCTTCCAACAGCAATCCAGATGAGGATGTAGGCCAAACATCTCCACCATCAAACATTGTCTGCTGCTGCTAGTTGGCCAGAGGTAGAACAAATACACTTCAATAAGTAGCACCTGCAATATTAGACTCTTGGACACTTCTATTCAACCCAGATCAGCATCAGGCAGATTACAGCAGCAACATGATACACAATTTTATTTAGAAATACCTCTGCAGCCCCTCAAAAACCAAACATCCAAAAACCCCACTGCTGGAGCAATAGATCAGCTAGTAGAACAATCCTCCAAGGGACAAAGCACCAACACACAGCAACAACTCATCACCAACAGCAGCAACTCTACACCAACATCACCACCATCAGCAGCACTCATCACCCACAGCAGCAACAACACATCAAAGCTACCAGCAGCCTAAGCATAACAATGCCAAAGTAGCAGGATTAGCATTGCAGCGCCCTAAGCATAACAATGCAACACTCACCATCCTTGAACAGCAAGTCACCATCTATTGAGGCCCCCATCAGATAGGCTTCTTCTGATCACTTCATGATTCTCTGCCTCTAGCATGATCCAGTAGATCATTCCCCATACAATAAACCCCCATTCAACTGTGAACCCCAATTTGCTCCCCAATGTAGACAATATAAACCCCCATTAAACTATAAACTCCATCCAATTGCAACTAGATACACCAAATCAGCACCAACCAGCAGCACCAGCAATGCAACCCAGAACATCTGTTTGGGACCCTCCACATCTTCAGATTGTTGATATTACTTACCCCAATTTGCTCACCAATGTGGACAATAAAACCCCTAACAATACCACCAAGTCAGCCACAATGTAATGCATGCCTTACCTGATCCAAATTGGCCACCACATCATGCACTGAGTATTGGAACTCACTAGAGGTTGCAATAATCCATAATGCAACTCTAGTTTTAATTAGCTCACAAACCTCCTCCAATATAGGTTGTTTTTCATTAAAGATACACTCATTTCGAAGCCTCCACACAGACCACAGGGCTGCCAAAGGAATTGCCTCCCAGATTTTCTGTTCAATCTTTCTCCATTTGTACCCTCTCCACCAATCCAATAGCCCTTTGGGCTTTTCAGGTATCACCCAAATCAAACCCCACCAATTCAGCAAATTTGTCCAGATCCTCCAAACAAAAGGGCACTGCACCAGAACATGACACCTTGATTCCACCTCACAGCTGCAAAAAACACAGTTCAATTGAGCCTCATAACTAAGACACCTCACTTTTTGGAGGAAAGCTCTTGATTTGATTCGACCCTTCCAAGCGAGCCAACCAAAAAACTGAACTTTTGGTGGAGAAATATTATTCCAAATCAACCTTGATGTCCCCAAGCTCTGCTCTACACATCTTCTATTATACATTGAATTAACTGCGAACACACCTGAAGATGACGCCTTCCAAGCCAATGCATCAGCTTTTTCTAAGTTTTATTTTCTAAGTTTTAAAATCTGTATTCTCTCCCTCTTTCTATTTTCAGTGTGTTTCTTTGCTTGAAGAAGATTAATAATATTTCTGCTGGTTTGAGTAAGTATTCACTGTAAGTATTCTTTTCAATGAATGTCTGTATATAATCTTGTTATTCTGCATGATATATTAGCATTTCATAAGGATAGAAAAAATAATTTTTTACAGAATTATCTTGCACTTTGGCCTAATGATCCTTGGGCTCATCAAGTTTTAGAAGAAACTGATAAATTGATAACCCAGACTGAAGTACAGATACAGGAGACCATAATTGCCTTAGCTCGGGCTAAGCACCCTCCCCCTCCAGAACAGTAAATTCATGGACCATATATGATATAATTGAATCTAAATAAAATAAAATTATTTTATATATTATTCCTGGGTTTGTGCCATGTAAGGGTTAGTATAGAGTTAGGTTGAGTGGGATGTCACTCAAGTCGCGTAGCCCTTTTTGTCCAATTATGCGGGATAAGCTGGTAAGACTGTAGTGGCCTAAGTCGTTGACAGACGTGCTTAGCCTTAACCCTGTGTCGAGCACTCTTATTGGTATCAGAGCCATGTTTAATGTATTTAATAATTTGTTTTATTAATTTTTAATTAGTCATATATGGTCACATACATCAAATGAGTACCGAGCAAAATACAGTAGTTTCTACAGTCACAAATATGGGAGCTTCTACATCAGAAGCTAGAGAACTAGTTGCATACCAGGAAGTTAAGGATGCCTTGAATAAATGGACTATTCCGAAGGTTGATCCAAAAACAATTTACAAACATGGAATCAAAAATTTTTTCAGTAAAACTTTAATAAAAACTTTTGAACATGCTGCTCCAGTAGAAAACAATGATACACTTATGTATCTGCTAGATATCCAGGATTTGATACCTTTCTTCAAAGACTATAAATATGTTAATATAGGACTTGTCCAGATCGCTTTGAAACCTTTGACCCTTCTCGGACAAAATACCAGTATGCAATGCACACTACGTGATGGCAGATGTCTTGATTGGAGAGCATCGCTTATGGGAGCAATGGAAACCAGTCTGTCTCATGGTCCAGTCTACTTTGATATTTATCCAAATCTTAATATTGCTCTTTCTGACCAAAATTTGTCCAGAGTCTTAGAATTCAGAATCCTTACTCATGGTTATGAGTATATGTTAGGATCTCCACCTTTTTCTGTCATATCTAGAATTTATCTTAAAGTTTTATCAACCTTGAATCCATACTGCAGACGGAAGGGTGTAGATGGTGAGACTGTTTTAATTGACACTAATCTTTACAGTAGTCAGGTTGATGTCCCAAAATTGTTAGAATGGGATAAGATTACCTTTCCTGAACAATGGAAGATAACTAATGTTGTTCCTCCTCGTCCACTTGTACGACACAATCTGGATGATATTATACAGACTAGGCAGGGAGATGTTTTTCTTCAATTCCAGAAGCCTCCAATAAAGTTACAAAGGAGTATGTCTAGTGCTAGTTTTCGAACAGCCCCTAGTCATCAGCCTTACAGAGTAGATTATCCAGAATCATCTTCTAGACACTCTTTTACAGAACCTCCAGATGCGTTGTTTCAAGGTTATCCTTCCCGATCTTATTCTCGACCGGCATCTGATGAACCAAATGATTCTGACCAAGATCCAATCGTTCGAGGGGTTCAGTATTCTGAACAAAGAATTCCACATGGAATTTATGATCCTCCAATTCCTCCTCCTGTACCTAAACATGAATCCAGAAAAGGTACATATAGCCCTACAGCCAGTGACATGGATTTTAGGATTTAATGGATTTTACAACCGAAAGAAAAATGGATTTTTCTCCAGGAAGTGAAAATCGTAAATTCTTAAATCAAGACTTTTTACAGGAAAAATATTCAGATTTTCGAAAATGGTATTTTTGTGTTCATACAAAAGCACAATTACAAGAATACAAATTGCAGTACTACTTATATCTAGAGGAAATTCAAGTCTTGTATCCTTTTCCTTTATGGTATACGTTAAATGTTCAATCTCCAGAATCTCAAGTGAATGCTCTTGAGGAATTCCAGCAAAAATGGTTGACCACTGATGGTAGAACCATATTTTCTGTTCATCCTCCCACATCACCTTTAGAACTTCAACCTACAGGTACTTCTACCTCTAACGGCAAGCCCATGGTTATTGCTGCCTTTGCCGACATTCCTCATAAAACACAGAATAAGGATCCTGTACTAATACAGGATTTCAATACAGTATTAAAACAAAATAATTATACAAATTTATTTTGTCAAACAGCAGGAAAGCAGCTAACTCGAATCGAAGAAATGGTATCACATGTTAAGAAAAGCTGCAAACTCGAACCTAAACCTCCTGTTATTACAGAACCTGTTTTTATAAAACCAACTCCAGTTTTAAAAGATTTTAAACTAAAACCTAAAGCTGATTCTGACTTTATGGAAACTATTCTTTCTCAAATCCGTGATTTGAAGATTTCTAACTCTTCTTCATCTTCCAAATCTAAAGCTCAGATTTTAATGTTTTCAGCCAATTCGTTAGGTAGACCTCCTGATGATAATTATGATCATCTTAGTCTTCCACAAATCCTCCAGCTTGAGCAGAACTTCCAGCCCTCTGAACCTTCTTCGGTTAATCGGGTTTACTCCTCTAATATCCAGAAAATGGTTCCTGTTGGCAGTACTCGCCATTATTATCCTCGTCCAACTCCTATGGACATTCTGTATGAAGAGGATTTTCTACAAACTCAACGCTCTTACAATAGTACAGCTGTGTATGAATGGAATCTTGATGGACTTTCTGAGTATCAAATCTTTGAACTCCTCCATCATATGCTCATGTTTGCTACTGTTTGCAAACAAAATAATAATACCGACCACCAGGTTGCTCGTATGATTGTTAGCGGTTTCACTGGTGCGCTGAAAGGATGGTGGGATAATTATCTCACTACTAATCAATGTTCTGAAATCCTTTCTGCAACCAAAACTGTAACTACTATTCCAGATAGAACACCTGTTAACCCTAATCCTGACCCTATTGAAACTGAAGAAGAAGATGCTGTCTATACCTTAGTTAATACCATTGTTGCGAATTTTGTTGGTAATACTATTGGTATTGCAGACCGCAATCGTGAATTATTAATGAAATTGAGATGACCTACTTTATCTCATTTTCGTTGGTACAAAGATGTTTTCCTGATGAAAATTATGCAGCGAACAGATGGTAGTGCTGAACATTGGAAAGCCAAATTTATTGATGGTCTTCCCAATCTCTTTGTTGAACGAATTCGTAAGCGGTTACGAGATATTCATCGTTCTATTGAAATTCCATACTATCAATATACTTATGGTCAGTTAATAAATATTGTTACTAATGAAGGTCTTGCTTTATGTAATGATCTTAAACTCCAGCAACAACTAAAACAACAACATTTAATCGGAAAAAGAGAAGTAGGTGATTTCTGTGAACAATTTGCTTATGATCCCCAGATTCAATATCCGCAAAAAATTCATAAGCAGAGGAAGCATAAAAATTTTCCCAAACCTTATAAGAAATCCAGAAAATATTCCAAACATCATCGCACACAATCTCAACCTCAGAGTTCCAGACCAAAGTATAAAGCTAAAGGAAAATCTTTCCAGAAAAATAAATCCAGCATCAAATGTTATAAGTGTGGTCAAACAGGTCACTATGCTAACAGATGTCGGGCTAAAGTACAAGCCAAGCTTAATGAGTTAGCATTAGATCAGGACACTCAACAGAAAATTTTACAGTTAATGTCTGACTCTGATTCATCTTCAGAAGTCCCTTCTGATAATGAACTAGCCGCCATTTATTCATCTTCTTCTGGTACTGAAGATGAATGTCCAGAAAATGAAATCTGCCCCTGTAAAACTTCAGTAAATCAAGTTTCAGATGAAGCTAATTATTGGAAATCAATAGTTGAGATGAATGGTCTTAATATTGATAGTCCCAGTATTAATGTTTTAACTGATTCTGAACAAAATCTTTTGGAAATTGCTGACAGTATTAAAGAACCAGAAATAAAATTAAAATTTCTTGAAATGTGTTATAAACAGAAAAAAGAAGAAATACTAGTACCAAAAGTTTATAACATGAAAGAAGTTTTTTCCCGAATTCAAACTCCCTCAGTTTCTAATCCAGAAAAATCTGTCTCAGTTCAAGATTTAAAAATGGAAGTTAATGCTTTGAAAGTTGAAATTAAGCATTTACAGACATCTAATATTGCTATCAATTCTGAGATTAAAAAAATTAATAAAAAATTACAGGATAAAGAACAAGAAAAAATAAAGGAACAAAAAGATCCAGAATATTTATTATCTTTGAATAGGATAACTTTTCAGAAATGGTACATTCGTATCACATTTATGATTCAACCAGATTTTATGATGCGTGATGCTATTGCTTTGGTTGACAGTGGTGCTGACATGAATTGTATCCAGGAAGGCTTGGTTCCAACCAAATATTTCCAGAAAACAAGCCAATCTCTTACTAGTGCTAGCGGTAATAGTTTGTATATTGATTATAAACTTCCAGACGTCTTAATTTGTAATCAAGGATTATGTTTAAACACTTCATTCGTGTTAATAAAAAATATGGCGCAAAACATAATTCTTGGTACTCCCTTCCTAAACCTTTTAATGCCTATTACCAAGATAGACACTATTGGGATTCATACAGAACTTGATAATCAAAAAATTATTTTTGAATTTATCACTTCTCCATACACTAAAGAATTGGATCAAATTACTGATTTAGTTTCTTTAAAGCAAAATCAAATTAATTTTTTGCAAGAAGAAATTAGTTTTCTTACTACAGAACAACGAATCCAGCAAACCTCTTTCCAACAAAAAATCAAATTGCTTGAGAAAGAATTCCAGGAAGAAATTTGTAGCGATGTTCCCAATGCTTTTTGGGATCGTAAAAAACATATTGTCTCATTACCGTACGAACCTACTTTTGATGAAAGGAAAATTCCCACGAAAGCTCGTCCCAGCCAAATGAAAAAAGAGTATATGGAACTTTGTAAAAATGAAATCAATACTCTTCTCCAGAAAAAATTAATTAGGCCCAGTCGATCTCCTTGGAGTTGCACTGCCTTCTATGTTAATAAAAATGCAGAAATCGAACGTGGTGTTCCTAGGTTAGTAATAAATTACAAACCTTTGAATGAAGCTTTACAATGGATTCGATATCCAGTTCCAAATAAAAAAGATCTTTTGGATAGATTACAGGATGCTGTGGTGTTTTCTAAATTTGATATGAAATCAGGTTATTGGCAAGTTCAAATTTCAGAAAATGATCGTTATAAAACTGCTTTTACAGTACCTTTTGGGCATTTTGAATGGAATGTTATGCCTTTTGGATTAAAAAATGCTCCTTCTGAATTTCAGCATATTATGAATGACATTTTTAATCCTTATACAGAATTCTCCATATGCTATATAGATGATGTTCTTATTTTTTCATCTTCTATAGATCAGCATATGAAACATCTTAATATTTTTAAGCATGTTATTTCCAGAAATGGTCTTGTTGTTTCTGCTCCAAAAATGAAACTTTTTCAGACACATGTTCGATTTTTAGGTCATAATATTCATAATGGAACTATTATACCTATCGACCGAAGCATGGAATTTGCTTCTAAATTTCCAGATGAAATAAAAGATAAAACCCAGTTGCAAAGATTTTTAGGAAGTTTAAATTATATTCATGATTATTATCCTAATCTTGCTACTGATGCAGCCATACTTTATACGCGTCTTCGCAAAAATCCACCTATTTGGAGTCCAGAACATACAGCTGCTGTCAAAAAGATTAAGTCTAGGGTTAAAACTTTACCTTGTTTATGTTTACCCTCTCCAGACTATAAGAAAATTGTTGAGACTGATGCTTTAGACCTCGGTTTTGGTGGAATCTTAAAACAGTTTAATCCAAAAACCAGTAAAGAGGAACTTTTGCGTTTTCATTCTGGTGTTTGGCATGATGCTGCTAAAAGATATTCCACTATTAAAAAAGAATGTTTAGCAATTGTTAAATGTGTCTTAAAATTCCAGGATGATTTATTAAATCAAGAATTTTTAATTCGTGTTGATTGTTCAGCTGCCAAACAAGTTTTCAAAAAAGATGTTGAAAATTTAGCCCAGAAACAAATTTTTGCATCATGGCAAGCTGCTCTTTCTGCTTTTGATTATAATATTGCACATATTAAAGGTGAGAATAATTCTCTCCCTGATTTTCTGACTCGTGAATATTTACAGACTTCTCATGCAAAATCGGGGTAGAGGTCCTGGTCGTCGCGGCCGTGGACGTGGATTTCCACCTCCTCCTACAGACTTCCCCTCTCTTTTGGGAACTTACAGTAATAAAGGGGAATCTTCTAGCAAATCTGCTAAAGATGTCCTTCTTACTCCAGAAACATATTTCCAGAATTCTATTACAGAAGAAACATGTTCTGTACATTGATCCTACTGACATGCAATGGGTTTCTGATCCTTGGGAGCTAAAGAAACGTTATCTTGCCACCCAAAACAGTCCTCCACATTTTGACACTTACAGATATGTATATGAACAAATCCTGACTGAACTTGCTTCTGTCCACTTTGAGCATCATTATGCTGATAATAATCGCACTGCTAGTCCGATTAATTACAGTAAGGCAACGATCCAGTCTATTATGCCCATTCAAGCCTGGGGTATTCATCCTCATGTTACCCGAAGTCTTGATATCTGGTCTAAAGATGTCCGTTACAGTTATTGGGACTATATTACTGCTTTTACCCAGACTTTTTATTACATGAACCCTCCTCGTTCTCATTCTTGGTTTTTCCGGGTTCATTCTGATGTTTTAAAAAATGATCTACCCTCTTGGTTTCTCATTTGGTGGGATACCTTTGGGTTACAGTTAGATGCTTTTCCAAAATATCTTCGGTTGGCATTCAATGAATGGCAAGCCGTTTTCAGCATTCTTCCAGCCAATAAAAATATTTCCATGACCAAATGTCTTGTTCATTTTGCTAGTCGATTCAGTATTCCTTGGATATGGAAATGGGATTTCCAGTGTGATTTTCAGAATAAAGTTCCCCGTTTGAAGAGAGTATTCTTTTACAAATGGTGGAAACAGATGGATGATCCTAAATCTAAGCAAGACTTGCTCCAGAGAATTAAGGATCATACTCAGGCCTGTCTTGATGCCTGTCCTAAAGATGCTCCTGTCATTCCAACCAACCCTTTCATTCAGATTCAGCAAGAACTCCGCAGAAAATATCCAGACATTACAGAAGAAGAGCTTGTAGCCAAAAGCATGGATTTTATGAAGCAACAATTCATTGAGTCCATGGCTTCCCGAGATTCCAGCATGAAGTCCGCCTCCAGTACTCAGAGTCTTAGCGAGAAGACTCAACCTGATCCTTATTCAGATGACGACAATGCTTTCACAGTCCTTGCAGGAGAATCCCAGGATCCGAATGAAGATCCATCCGACCCGGATTTTGGAGATATTTGGGACTCCGTCACTGAATTGATTACAGACAAATTTGTGCGGGACAAGAGTAAACGTAAAGGCAAAGAAAAATGATAGTACTCTTGTCCTACTAGTCATTTCCTGTCTACCAACAACTTTACAGCTCCACAAGTGGTTAAACAACTTTCGGTGCATTATAAGCCACTACCTCTACTTTTGATAAAGTAGATTCCTTGCCGACAGATGAAGATAAGAGGATAAGGATGTTCGACTGCATTCCTATTCAGCACACGCCACCTGTCCACATTATCTTCTTTTATTACAATATAAATAGGTAGCCCTTGGTTTGTAAGAGGCACCACTTCTAAGTTTTATTTTCTAAGTTTTAAATCTGTATTCTCTCCCTCTTTCTATTTTCAGTGTGTTTCTTTGCTTGAAGAAGATTAATAATATTTCTGCTGGTTTGAGTAAGTATTCACTGTAAGTATTCTTTTCAATGAATGTTTGTATATAATCTTGTTATTCTGCATGATATATTAGCATTTCATAAGGATAGAAAAAATAATTTTTTACAGAATTATCTTGCACTTTGGCCTAATGATCCTTGGGCTCATCAAGTTTTAGAAGAAACTGATAAATTGATAACCCAGACTGAAGTACAGATACAGGAGACCATAATTGCCTTAGCTCGGGCTAAGCGCCCTCCCCCTCCAGAACAGTAAATTCATGGACCATATATGATATAATTGAATCTAAATAAAATAAAATTATTTTATATATTATTCCTGGGTTTGTGCCATGTAAGGGTTAGTATAGAGTTAGGTTGAGTGGGATGTCACTCAAGTCGCGTAGCCCTTTTTTGTCCAATTATGCGGGATAAGCTGGTAGGACTGTAGTGGCCTAAGTCGTTGACAGACGTGCTTAGCCTTAACCCCGTGTCGAGCACTCTTATTGGTATCAGAGCCATGTTAATGTATTTAATAATTTGTTTTATTAATTTTTAATTAGTCATATATGGTCACATACATCAAATGAGTACCGAGCAAAATACAGTAGTTTCTACAGTCACAAATATGGGAGCTTCTACATCAGAAGCTAGAGAACTAGTTGCATACCAGGAGTTAAGGATGCCTTGAATAAATGGACTATTTCGAAGGTTGATCCAAAAACAATTTACAAACATGGAATCAAAAATTTTTTCAGTAAAACTTTAATAAAAACTTTGAACATGCTGCTCCAGTAGAAAACAATGATACACTTATGTATCTGCGTAGATATCCAGGATTTGATACCTTTCTTCAAAGACTATAAATATGTTAATATAGGACTTGTCCAGATCGCTTTGAAACCTTTGACCTTCTCGGACAAAATACCAGTATGCAATGCACACTACGTGATGGCAGATGTCTTGATTGGAGAGCATCGCTTATGGGAGCAATGGAAACCAGTCTGTCTCATGGTCAGTCTACTTTGATATTTATCCAAATCTTAATATTGCTCTTTCTGACCAAAATTTGTCCAGAGTCTTAGAATTCAGAATCCTTACTCATGGTTATGAGTATATGTTAGGATCTCCACCTTTTTCTGTCATATCTAGAATTTATCTTAAAGTTTTATCAACCTTGAATCCATACTGCAGACGGAAGGGTGTAGATGGTGAGACTGTTTTAATTGACACTAATCTTTGAAGTAGTCAGGTTGCTGTCCCAAAATTGTTAGAATGGGATAAGATTACCTTTCCTGAACAATGGAAGATAACTAATGCTGTTCCTCCTCGTCCACTTGTACGACACAATCTGGATGATATTATACAGACTAGGCAGGGAGATGTTTTTCTTTAATTCCAGAAGCCTCCAATAAGGTTACAAAGGAGTATGTCTAGTGTAAGTAAGTCGTAGTTTTCGAACAGCCCCTAGTCATCAGCCTTACAGAGTAGATTATCTAGAATCATCTTCTAGACACTCTTTTACAGAACCTCCAGATGCGTTGTTTCAAGGTTATCCTTCCCGATCTTATTCTCGACCGGCATCTGATGAACCAAATGATTCTGACCAAGATCCAATCGTTCGAGGGGTTCAGTATTCTGAACAAAGAATTCCACATGGAATTTATGATCCTCCAATTCCTCCTCCTGTACCTAAACATGAATCCAGAAAAGGTACATATAGCCCTACAGCCAGTGACATGGATTTTAGGATTTAATGGATTTTACAACCGAAAGAAAAATGGATTTTTCTCCAGGAAGTGAAAATCGTAAATTCTTAAATCAAGACTTTTTACAGGAAAAATATTCAGATTTTCGAAAATGTATTTTTTGTGTTCATACAAAAGCACAATTACAAGAATACAAATTGCAGTACTACTTATATCTAGAGGAAATTCAAGTCTTGTATCCTTTTCCTTTATGGTATACGTTAAATGTTCAATCTCCAGAATCTCAAGTGAATGCTCTTGAGGAATTCCAGCAAAAATGGTTGACCACTGATGGTAGAACCATATTTTCTGTTCATCCTCCCACATCACCTTTAGAACTTCAACCTACAGGTACTTCTACCTCTAACGGCAAGCCCATGGTTATTGCTGCCTTTGCCGACATTCCTCATAAAACACAGAATAAGGATCCTGTACTAATACAGGATTTCAATACAGTATTAAAACAAAATAATTATACAAATTTATTTTGTCAAACAGCAGGAAAGCAGCTAACTCGAATCGAAGAAATGGTATCACATGTTAAGAAAAGCTGCAAACTCGAACCTAAACCTCCTGTTATTACAGAACCTGTTTTTATAAAACCAACTCCAGTTTTAAAAGATTTTAAACTAAAACCTAAAGCTGATTCTGACTTTATGGAAACTATTCTTTCTCAAATCCGTGATTTGAAGATTTCTGACTCTTCTTCATCTTCCAAATCTAAAGCTCAGATTTTAATGCTTTCAGCCAATTCGTTAGGTAGACCTCCTGATGATAATTATGATCATCTTAGTCTTCCACAAATCCTCCAGCTTGAGCAGAACTTCCAGCCCTCTGAACCTTCTTCGGTTAATCGGGTTTACTCCTCTAATATCCAGAAAATGGTTCCTGTTAGCAGTACTCGCCATTATTATCCTCGTCAACTCCTATGGACATTCTGTATGAAGAGGATTTTCTACAAACTCAACGCTCTTACAATAGTACAGCTGTGTATGAATGGAATCTTGATGGACTTTCTGAGTATCAAATCTTTGAACTCCTCCATCATATGCTCATGTTTGCTACTGTTTGCAAACAAAATAATAATAACCGACCACCAGGTTGCTCGTATGATTGTTAGCGGTTTCACTGGTGCGCTGAAAGGATGGTGGGATAATTATCTCACTACTAATCAATGTTCTGAAATCCTTTCTGCAACCAAAACTGTAACTACTATTCCAGATAGAACACCTGTTAACCCTAATCCTGACCCTATTGAAACTGAAGAAGAAGATGCTGTCTATACCTTAGTTAATACCATTGTTGCGAATTTTGTTGGTAATACTATTGGTATTGCAGACCGGCAATCGTGAATTATTAATGAAATTGAGAATGACCTACTTTATCTCATTTTCGTTGGTACAAAGATGTTTTCCTGATGAAAATTATGCAGCGAACAGATGGTAGTGCTGAACATTGGAAAGCCAAATTTATTGATGGTCTTCCCAATCTCTTTGCTGAACGAATTCGTAAGCGGTTACGAGATATTTCATCGTTCTATTGAAATTCCATACTATCAATATACTTACGGTCAGTTAATAAATATTGTTACTAATGAAGGTCTTGCTTTATGTAATGATCTTAAACTCCAGCAACAACTAAAACAACAGCATTTAATCGGAAAAAGAGAAGTAGGTGATTTCTGTGAAC
>JAXFYN010001362.1:0-32511 GCA_036172215.1 Camellia granthamiana | reverse complement strand
TAGTGAAAAAAAGAGAGTAAGATTTTATGTTATTTGTATATATAATATACATTCAATGTGATTTAATAATCTAAATTACTTTAATATCATGTAATAGCTAATAATTTATATGCATATTTAATATTTTTGTATATCTATATAGGTATAATTTAGACTTCGGGTTGCTCGAGTTATTTGACGTCTTTGCCCAAGCTCGCCCAAATTTAATTCGGGCTTCTGAAATTTTGTCCAAGCCCATATCGAATTTGAAAATATCTTGTCCAAGCCCTAAAAAAATTCGGGCTGAGTTCGAGTTGCTCAGGTTAAGCCTGCCCAAGTTGCACCCCTATGTAACATGATTACAAGAAGGAAAAAAAAAACATGATATTCATATCAAATTTGAGATTCTGATCCATGGGGTAAAACCATCATTCCTTAAATTTCTTCACTTGAAAGGGGTTTTAATAGCTATAAGCACATGGCAGAGTGAGTGTGATAACCCTGTTCCGTATTATGTTAATTGGTCCTTATTATGAATGTGATTATGTGTTTGATATGATTTTGTGTGCCATTATGTGAAAATATGTGGTTTTGAATTTCTATCTGTTCACCGTAGAAATATCTGTTTGATTATCTGCTTTGGAAATTAAATTAAAGGCCTTATCGGCCACGAAACCCGAAATCGATTACACCATTGTGATTAGCGTAATTTTTAGAGCCTACGGTGAAATTTAATTAGAAATTGATTCGGATCAGATTAAATTGATTTAATTAATCAATTAAGTGCTCAAATATCTAATATTAAATTAAAGTGACTTAGTGGGGTTATATAAGGGCCATTACACTCTCAATTCTTCTCTTTTGTGTTCATTTGGCTGATTTCAACTCTAAGAGAGAGAGAGAGGGTCGGCTAGAGAGGGAACAAGAGGGAAAATTATGTGTTTGGCTCAAGTTTGAGAAATTAGAAGGTTGAACTCAATAATTAAGCATACATTGGGGAGATTGAGCTTCTAGGTGAGTAATCAACCCTTTGATTCATGAGTTGAGTTGTAATTTTGTGGATTGAAGATTGATTGGTGAGTTAGACAATGAAATTGAGTTGATCATGTTGAATTGAAGGTCAATGTATGCATACATGTGTGTAATTGCTTTGAATTTGTATGTTTGAGCACAAAATGTATGATCCATGTAAGTTTTTAGTTGAAGCTCATGTATTTAATCGTCTCTTCACCAACTAAGTTGAGAATAATGGGTATCCCCCACATGCATGTGCAAATCATGGAGGTGTGAGTGTTAAATGTTTGAATTTAATGTGTTGGTCATGAGTTTGGGTTAATTTGAGTCATGCATGTAAGTAATTCTTGGGATTGAGCTTCATAATGTTGTAATTTGGTGTTTATACCATGTTAGTATATGTATATGTGAAGTTTGAACCAAAAGCATGCATTTAGAGCCTTTGAATATCAAGTTGAAGCTCAAGAACATGTTCTGGATTTTCCAGAAAATTTGATGCCCGCTCGAGCGGGAGAACCTCCGCTCGAGCGTGAAATTCGTGCTTCCAGCATATTTTGCAGTCAAGGTGTCCGCTCGAGCGGGGAAGTTCATGCTCAAGCGGGGAGCTATGTAGACAGACCTTCAGCTCGAGCGCCCGACTTCACGCTCGAGTGTAAATTTGATGCATCCAGTGCTTTTGCTGACCTCATGGGTCCGCTCGAGCGGGGACCCTGTTTCTGAAAATTTTAAAAAATGTATTCTGTGTTTTGTTTTCCGTTCTCTTTCACTTCTAAGTACTCTTAGGCATGCATTAAGCATTATAAATGAATTAAAGGGATAAGAATAAAGCCTAAAGAGAAATACGTAAATTAAAGAACGGATTGAATCATTTGTGACCCGTATGTATTATGTGATGTGTAGGGTCAAGCTCCAGGGCAAACCAACCAACCGATCAGTGTGAGTAATATCTTGACAAAGATATCTGAAAAATGTTGTTGTCCAATTTCTTACTTCTATGTAAGTTTATAAGTTTGTCAATTTGATTGGTGGACAATGTTTGCTATGCCAAATGAATGGACCAAAGGCCAGTTTGACATGAAAGTATGAATGGGCCGAAGGCCAGTTTGACATGAATGAATGAATGGGCCAGAGGCCAATATGATTTGAACGATACAATGAATGGGCCAGAGGCCAGTATGATTTGAACGATAGAATGAATGGGCCAGAGGCCAGTACGATCTGAATGATAGAATGAATGGGCCAAAGGCCAATATGATCTGAATGAAAGAATTAATGGGCCAGAGGCCAGTCTGACATGAATGAAAGACAAATGGGCCAAAGGCCAGTTTGAGATGAATGGATTGGGCCCAAGGCCGTCCGAAGTGTTTGGAACTGAAGTCACTTGATCTATAGCTATTTACATACTAGATAGAAATATGAATTGGACCTAAGGCCGTCTGATGTATATTGTTCCAATGCATCTTCTTCAATTGATATTATTCACTGGGCTTTTGCTCACGCTCATTCATGTGTTTGTAGGTGAGCCAAGAGAGGTCCAGACCCAGCTTCAGTGAAGTCTGTGTGGAACAACCAAGGTTTTGAAGAGTCAGCCCTTACGTCTCACGCACAAGACTCGTCTTCGCCCTTTTGTCATGTATTTATATTTTGTCATGTTAGCGAAGACTTTGAATCTGTTGTATATAGTTTTCATGGGTTGACTTAGACTTAAATGATCCTGTCTGTACAGAACCTTATGCTACTATATTTTCTGTAGTGAATTATTAACGTGTATGTATATGGTTTGTTATGACGTGCCATGTAAGCACAGCTCTATGGACAAAATTTTAAATTTTGCTTTCGTTTGGCCGCTTTACTCTGATGAGTTAGGTTTGGTTTGGTTTGAGGCTGTAGGTAATCTCAGGATTACTGGCCGGTTATGTCCTTAACCCTTGGGGGCGGGTTCGGGTCATGACAGAGTGGTATCAGAGCACGAGTTAATAGCTCACACACTTGTCCAATAAGAGCAGTAAGCGTCTAGAAAAGATCTAAGATGCATTCATGTGATAAGTATGAATTTGAAAGCATCTAGAATACGTTTACATGAATTGATCTGAACGATTATGTGTTACAAGTTGTGATTTGCTTGCATTGCAAATTATTTGAATACATATGCTTTTTAATATATGCATACCTGTGAATCTTTTGTACAAAGAATAATGTAAGTCGAATCAGATGGTGAGAACAAGAGGTGATGAGATAGAAGAGTCCTCTACTGCTAGAATAGATAGAATGGAAAGACTGATTCAGGAAATGGCAAAGACATTGAGGCAACAACAAGAGTGGCAACAACAGTGGCAGCAACCGCATCCTCCGCCACCACCTCCGGCATCTCCTGCGCCAGATAATCAGAATGGTGATCGGATAATAGCTCTCACCAAAGAGTTTAAGAAAATGAAACCACCACAGTTCCATGGGGGATTGGATCCTTTGAAAGCCGAAGCATAGGTCCTTGGTATCGAAAAACTGTTTGAAGTGTTCTCGTGTTCGGAGACATAAAAAGTGCTTCTAGCCACCTTTATGCTAGAAGATGAAGCAAGAAGATGGTGGATGTTAATGCGTGAAAATCATAAAGATGCTGACTGGGTAAAATTCTTGGAAATTTTCTATGAGAAGTACTTTCCGCAATGTGTCTGGGATAGGAAAGTGTCAGAGTTCATGGAACTTAGGCAAGACAGTATGACTGTAGCTGAGTATGAGGCCAAATTCACTGAATTGGCCAGGTTTGCACCACATGTGATTGATACGGATTATAAAAAAGTAAGGCATTTTGAAGGTGGGCTTCGAAGCGACATTTTAGAAAGGGTGAATGTCTTGAAGCTGGAAACCTACATTGGGGTGCTAGATAGGACCATAATATCAGAAGCTAACATATCTAGACAGACCAAGTCAACAACTGATTGGAAAGTCAACAAAAGGCAAGGCTTCTTCTCAAAGAAGAAATTTTCGAAAAAGCAAAACACGGGCTCCTCAAATACTTCGAATTCTTCCCGAGACACATCTCCCATATGCAATATTTGTAGTAAAAGGCACCGTGGGGTTTGTTACCGTGTATCAAGAGCCTGTTTTAAATGTGGTAAACTAAGGGCACATGGCCCAAGATTGTAATCAGAGTAGTGGGAAGATAGCTGCAAGTTCAGCTGCATCAATCCCGAAGCCGGGAAATACTATGAGACCTGCTATCACCGGGGATACCGTGAGACAAGGGAGAGTTTTTGCGCTTGTTCCGGGCGATACACGGAATGCCAATGCAGTTGTCTCAGGTACTATTTCTATATGTAATCAGGATGCTTTTGTGTTAATTGACTCCGGATCCACACACTCTTTTGTGACATGTGCATTTGCATCTAGACTGAGTAGACCTCTAGAATTACTGCCATATCTGCTATGTGTGTCTGCTCCATCTGGGGAATCTGTATTGTGTGAATCCATATACCGGTTTTGTGACATACGTATTGAGGATGCTATCCTATATGTAGATTTGTTGCCCTCGAACTTCAGGCATTTTGATGTAATTTTGGGCATGGATTGGTTAACTAAATATTGTGCCACCATTGATTGTGTGACCAAACGAGTTGTATTTAAACCACCAGAACATACAGAAATTGTGTTTGTGGGTAATGGGGCAGTACCTCCACCTTATTTGATATCTGCAATGAAAGCATGCAAACTGATCAGGAAAGGGTGTCAGGGTTATTTGTGCTACGTGTTGTCTGAACAATCTGTGAATGTTGAATTGAACAGTATCCCTGTCATTAGAGAATTTTCAGATGTGTTTCCAAATGAATTACTAGGAGAATTGGTAGATAGGGAGATAGAGTTCACTATTGAAACCGCACCAGGCACCCAGCCTATTTCTAAAACTCCCTACAGAATGGCTACTGTTGAAATGAAAGAACAGCTGCAAGATCTGCTTGACAAGGGGTTTATCCGACCTAGCACTTCACCTTAGGGTGCACCAGTATTGTTTGTGAAAAAGAAAGATGGAACCTTACGTTTATGTATCGATTATCGAGAATTGAACAAGGTAACAATAAAGAACAAATGTCCCCTACCCCGTATTGATGATTTATTTGACCAGTTGCGAGGATCACAAGTGTTTTCCAAGATTGTTTTGAGATCCGGGTACCACCAGTTGAAAGTAAAGGCAAAGGATGTTGAGAAAACCGTATTCAAAACGAGGTATGGTCATTTTGAGTTTCTTGTTATGCCATTTGGAGTGACTAATGCTCCGGCAACATTTATGGACTTAATGAACAGAATTTTTAAAACCTACCTTGACGAATTTGTTGTGGTTTTTATTGATGAAATTTTGATATATTCTAAAGATAGACTGGAACATGAACATCATTTGAGAACTGTCCTACAAATACTTCGGGAAAGAAAATTATTTGCTAAACTAAAGAAATGTGAGTTTTGGTTGGATGAAGTTGTTTTCTTAGGGCATGTTATCAACAAGGAGGGAATTTCAGTGGACCCACAGAAAATAGAGGCAATTGTGAATTGGCCTACGCCGACAAATGTGACAGAAGTCCGCAGCTTCATGGGCTTAGCCGAGTATTACAGGAGGTTTGTGAAAGATTTTTCAAAAATAGCTGTACCTCTTACCCAGTTGACACGTAAGGAGCAACCATTTGAATGGAACGACGAAAGAGAATCCGCCTTTCACGAACTGAAAACGAGACTGACCATTGCACCAGTATTGACACTGCCCACAGGTATGGAAAATTTTGTAATTTTCAGTAACGCGTCTTATAAAGGTTTGGGTTGTGTATTAATGCAGAACGGAAGGGTTATTGCTTACGCCTCTCGACAGTTGAGACCGCACGAGAAAAACTACCCAACACATGACTTAGAATTGGCCGCAGTTGTTTTTGCTTTGAAAATCTGGCAGCATTATTTGTATGGGGCAAAGTGTGAAGTCTACACGGATCACAAAAGTCTGAAATACTTCTTTACGCAGAAGGAGTTGAATATGCCACAGAGGAGATGGCTTGAACTGATAAAAGACTATGATCTTGAAATCCAGTACCACCCTGGAAAAGCTAACACAGTTGCTGATGCCTTGAGCAGAAAATCAATGGGGAGTATGGCTTGTTTGCTTACTGAACAGAAAGAGATCTTGCTAGATTTTGAGAAGTTTGAAATTGAAATGGTAATGTGTGAACAGGGCGGATTGATAGCCGCTATTACAGCTGAACCGGCAATCATTAAGAAGATTAAACAAAAGCAAAAAGAGGATGAATTCTTCAAGAAAGTGATTGACGAGTTCGAGACAAGTCCAAAAGTAGAGTTTAGTATTGAAAATGAAGTGTTGAGGTTTCGAGACCGAATGTGTGTCCCAGACATTCCAGAATTAAAGAAAAGGGTTTTAGATGAAGCCCACAGATCAGTGTTTGTTATGCATCCGGGTAACAACAAAATGTATCGGGATTTGAAGCAAAGTTATTGGTGGCCTAAGATGAAAAAAGAGATTGCAGAATATGTGTCCAAATGTCTTCAATGTCAGCAAGTCAAAGCTGAACATCAGAAACTGAGCGGTCTACTTCAACCCCTCCCTATTCTTGAATGGAAGTGGGAGCATGTGACTATGGATTTCGTTATTGGCCTACCTCGGACTTCTCGAGGTATGGATTCTATTTGGGTTGTAATTGATAGACTGACTAAATCTGCACATTTTCTACCAGTTAGAACTACATTTAATGCTTATAGACTGGCTACCATATATGTTGATGAGATTGTCCGTTTACACGGAGTTCCGGTATCCATCGTGTTGGATAGAGATCCGAAATTTGTATCTAGATTGTGGAAAAGTTTGCAGGAAGCTATGGGGACAGAACTGAGATTTAGTACTGCATTCCACCCACAGACAGATGGGCAATCAGAACGGACCATACAGACATTAGAAGATATGCTGAGAATGTATGCCTTGGATTTTCAGGGAAGTTGGGAAGACTACTTGCCACTGGTAGAGTTTGCGTACAATAATAGCTTCCACTCCAGCATTGGTATGGCACCATATGAGGCTTTGTATGGCAGAAGGTGCAGATCACCAATTTGTTGGACAGAAGTCGGAGATAGAGCTTTATTAGGGCCTGAAATTGTGCAAGACACTTCTGAAAAGATCAAAACTATTCGGCAAAAGCTCAAAACGGCTCAGGACCGACAAAAGAATTATGCAGATGTTCGGAGAAGACCTCTTGAGTATGAGATTGGTGACTATGTATTCATTCGTGTGTCCCCAATGAAAGGCCAAGCCAGGTTTGGAAAGAATGGCAAGTTGTTGCCCCATTACATTGGGCCATTTTAAATTCTAGAAAGGCTTGGCCCAGTTGCTTATAGAGTTGCCTTGCCACCGGGATTTGAGCAAACCCACAATCTGTTTCATGTGTCGATGTTGAGGGGTTACCTCTGAGACCCGTTTCATGTGATTGATTATCACCGGATAGCTTTGGATGAAAATATGGAGTACGCCGAATGGCCGGAACGAATTGTTGACCAGCAAGTGAAACAACTAAGAAGCAAGTCCATCCCAATGGTGAAAGTGGAATGAAAAGAACACTATGGGATGGATGCTAAATGGGAAAAAAAGGAGGAAATGCAACTACACTATCCACATTTATTTCCCGACGAAGGTAAAATAAGTTTGGAGGACCAAACTTCCTAAAGGGGAGAAGACTGTGATAACCCTGCTCCATATTATGTTAATTAATCCTTATTATGAATGTGATTATGTGTTTGATATGATTTTGTGTGCCATTATGTGAAAATATGTGGTTTTGAATTTCTATCTGTTCACCGTAGAAATATCTGTTTGATTATCTGCTTTGGAAATTAAATTAAAGGCCTTATCGGCCACAAAACCCGAAATCGATTACGCCATTGTGATTAGCGTAATTTTTAGAGCCTACGGTGAAATTTAATTGAAAATTGACTCAGATCAGATTAAATTGATTTAATTAATCAATTAAGTGTTCAAATATCTAATATTAAATTAAAGTGACTTAGTGGGGTTATATAAGGGCCATTACACTCTCAATTCTTCTCTTTTGTGTTCATTTGGCTGATTTCAACTCTAAGAGAGAGAGAGAGAGGGTCGGCTAGAGAGGGAACAAGAGGGAAAATTATGTGTTTGGCTCAAGTTTGAGAAATTAGAAGGTTGAACTCAATAATTAAGCATACATTGGGGAGATTGAGCTTCTAGGTGAGTAATCAACCCTTTGATTCATGAGTTGAGTTGTAATTTTGTGGATTGAAGATTGATTGGTGAGTTAGACAATGAAATTGAGTTGATCATGTTGAATTGAAGGTCAATGTATGCATGCATGTGTGTAATTGCTTTGAATTTGCATGTTTGAGCACAAAATGTATGATCCATGTAAGTTTTTAGTTGAAGCTCATGTATTTAATCGTCTCTTCACCAACTAAGTTGAGAATAATGGTTATCGCCCACATGCATGTGCAAATTATGGAGGTGTGAGTGTTGAATGTTTGAATTTAATGTGTTGGTCATGAGTTTGGGTTAATTTGAGTCATGCATGTAAGTAATTCTTGGGATTGAGCTTCATAATGTTGTAATTTGGTGTTTATACCATGTTAGTATATGTATATGTGAAGTTTGATCCAAAAGCATGCATTTGGAGCCTTTGAATATCAAGTTGAAGCTCAAGAACATGTTCTGGATTTTCCAGAAAATTTGATGCCCGCTCGAGCGAGAGAACCTCCGCTCGAGCGTGAAATTCGTGCTCCTAGTATATTTTGTAGTCAAGGTATCTGCTCGAGCGGGGAGCTATGTAGACAGACCTTCAGCTCGAGCGCCCGACTTCACACTCCAACGTAAATTTGATGCATCCAGTGCTTCTGCAGACCTCATGGGTCCGCTCGAGCGGGGACCCTGTTTCTGAAAATTTTAAAAAATGCATTCTGTGTTTTGTTTTCCGTTCTCTTTCACTTCTAAGTACTCTTAGGCATGCATTAAGCATTATAAATGAATTAAAGGGATAAGAATAAAGCCTAAAGAGGAATACGTGAATTAAAGAACGGATTGAATCATTTGTGACCCGTATGTGTTATGTGATGTGTAGGGTCAAGCTCTAGGGCAAACCAACCAACCGATCACTGTGAGTAATATCTTGACAAAGATATCTGAAAAATGTTGTTGTCCAATTTCTTACTTCTATGTAAGTTTATAAGTTTGCCAATTTGATTGGTGGACAATATTTGCTATGCCAAATGAATGGGCCAAAGGCCAGTTTGACATGAAAGTATGAATGGGCCAAAGACCAGTTTGACATGAATGAATGAATGGGCCGAAGGCTAGTCTGACATAAATGAATGAATGGGCCAGAGGCCAGTATGATTTGAACGATAGAATGAATGGGCCAGAGGCCAATACAATCTGAATGATAGAATGAATGGGCTAGAGGCCAGTATGATCTGAATGAAAGAATGAATGGGCCAGAGGCCAGTTTGACATGAATGAAAGACAAATGGGCCAAAGGCCAGTTTGACATGAATGGATTGGGCCCGGGGCCGTCCGAAGTGTTTGGAACCGAAGTCACTTGATCTATAGCTATTTATATACTAGATAGAAATATGAATTGGGCCTAAGGCCGTCTGATGTATATTGTTCCAATGCATCTTCTTCAATTGATATTATTCACTGGGCTTTCGGTCACGCTCATTCATGTGTTTGTAGGTGAGCCAAGAAAGGTCCAGACCCAGCCTCAGTGAAGTCTGTGTGGAATAACCAAGGTTTTAAAGAGTCAGCCCTTGCGTCTCATGCACGAGACTCGTCTTTGCCCTTTTGTCATGTATTTATATTTTGTCATGTTGGCGAAGACTTAGAATCTGTTGTATATAGTTTTCATGGGTTGACTTAGACTTAAATGATCCTGTCTGTACAGAACCTTATGCTACTATATTTTCTGTAGTGAGTTATTAACGTGTATGTGTATGGTTTGTTATGACGTGCCATGTAAGCACAGTTCTATGGACAAAGTTTTAAATTTTGTTTTCGTTTGGCCCCTTTACTCTGATGATTTAGGTTTGGTTTGGTTTGAGGCCGTAGGTAATCTCAGGATTACTGGCCAATTATGTCCTTAACCCTTGGAGGCGGGTTCGGGTCATGACAGTGAGAAATATTATACTAAGAGTATAAAGGTATATAAATCACCATGGATAATTACTTAGGCTAAACAATGAATAGTTTAGTTCGGATCAATTATTTTTAATAACGAACATATAATTCAAAATTATAATCACGGTACAGAATAGAACAGAGGGTCAATGGATCCATGACAGACAGAGGGTCACAACGTGACTAATCAGAGGGTCACTAAAGTGACAATTCAGAGGGCCAGTAATTATTTAAGTCCCCAAGGCATGGGACCTTCGTGGTGGTACTTATTCAAAACTAATGTTCATAAAATCATTATCAAATAATTTCTAAAATTTAAACAAACATATCCATAGATTTCAATTTAAGCAAATAGAGTTCAGAAAATAATCCACATAATTGACACATTAACATAACCATAAAACATAAATTATATAAAATAAATTGTGATAACTCAAAACATTTGTAAAATATCTTATGGTGACTCAAAATATAATATTACTCACCTTATTATTGACCCTTAGCCTTTACTTTCCTATTATTGTTTGTTAGTATGTTGCACCTGCTCTGTATCTATGTATCTTTTCGTTCATTTCCGAAGCTCAGCGACTCACTATTTATAGGGGCATATACATAGTCATGTGGCAAGTTTTGCCACCACGTGTCACTTAATCCATTTGCCATCTGCTCCTTCCCTAGGCGACTTACCCAGGTGACTTATCCTAGCTAAATATGCATATTCACCACCCTATGTGCTAAGGTGGTGACATGCCGTGTATATCCCTGTTTTTTTTTTTTTAACATTTCACTTTTTCAACCATTCAATATTTTATTACACTCAAATTATATATATATATATTTTCGTGGTATTTAACTAAACATTTAGGGTGTCACATTTCTCCCCTCCTAAATAGAAGTTTATCCCCAAACTTGGCGTATCTTGGTTTTCAAAAAGGTGTGGATATTTGGTCCGCATTTGATTTTCAGCTTATCACATAGCTTCTTCGATTCAATAATTCCTCCATAAGACTTTTACAAGAGGTATAGTCTTGTTTCAGAGAACTTGATCACGACGATCGAGAATCTGCACTGGTTGTTCTTCATAAGAGAGATCTTCTTGAACGTCCAGGTTTTCATAATTGACAACATGCTCAGGATCTCAAAGATATCGTCAAAGTATCGAAACGTATAATACATTGTGAACATTGGACAGTTCTGGTGGAAGATGTAACAACCCCGACCTATAATTAACATTAATCCATGCTTAATTATACCTAATAAGAGATTAAAATGAAATTTTGCATCATATGTTACCTTATTTGTGTTTGTATCTGTTTAACGTAGAAAGATCTGTTTATATTTCTGCTTTGGTTTGCGAATTGAAGGCCTTATCGGCATCCGATTCAGAAATTGACTTGATTTATGTGCTAATTAGAATTTTTAGAATTTATGGTTGATTTAATTAAAATTCAGTTCGGAACAATTAAATTAGATTAATTTAATGGCTCATTTGATTAGTCTTAATTAACTATCATTAGGCAAGCCTATATAAGGCTTCTTAAGTGCTCCTACTCATTTTTTTCTTTCACTCCAACACATCTTGAGCTCACACACACACACACACACAAGCGTGTAGAGAGAGTGAGAGACCAAGGAGAAGTCTTCAACAAGGAATTTACTAAAGAATTTAGAAGAATTGAAGAAATTGAACAAGAACTCACTAGAGTTCAAGGAGTTAAGATCCTAAGGTAAGAAATCAAGTCTTTAGTTGTGTAATTAGAGTACTTATCATATGTATTCAAAGGAATTAAGTGAGTTGAGGCAAGAATTAAGCTTAATGAAGTAGCAGAGAAGAGTACATACTTGCATGTGCATTGCATTGCATTTATAGTATGTTGTCAAAGAATTTGTCCCATACATGTTCATTTTTTGGTTAAAGTTTAAGGATTCACCATGTTTTTGAGTAAAATATCTCATTTGATCATGTTTTGGAAGTTATGAACTCAAATAAACACATGCATGACATGTTCACATCATATTCCTACATTTCAAGTTGTATTTTGCACAATTGATATGCTTTTGGGCCTTGATTTCATGAAATGATCTTCAATTCTTTATGTTTTCCAAGGTTAGACATGTTTTCTCAAGTTTTGGGGCCTAAAGGTTGAGTTTAATGGCTTTGAATTTGAGTTTTGAGTTTAGGAGTAAATCTGGAAATTCCATAATTCTACTCCTATGCTCGAGCGGAGGAATCCACTCTCGAGCGACCACTCTGAGTGCGTGCACTTCCGCTTGAGCGACCAGAAGTCCGCTCGAGCGTGAAATGCAAGCTCCCAGAAGTTTCATAATTTTTGTAGACCGCTCGAGCGACCGTCGAGCGTAAAAATCACTCAACCAGCATTTTTTTTCAAAGTTTACAGATCGCTCGAGTGAAGGAAGTTGCGCTCAAATAACCCCTCACATGTTTGCATGTCCGCTCAAGCGGGACCCCTGTTTTCAGCAAGTTTTGTTAAAGGTTCTGAAGTACATTTTGGCATCCACATTGCATCCTAGGCACTCCTAGGCCATAATTAAGACTCAAAAGAGGTTAAAACTTAGAAACACACTAGAATGAAACAAAAGAAGTTAAAGTGCCAACCGAGCGTGTGTTTCATTATGTGTTTCTGCTATGTGATGTAGGTCGTACGCCACAAGTTATCTAAATTGTTTGATCCACAAGTGAAGCCATCTGTGAGTAATAATTTAGTAAAGCTATGTTTGACTTTAATTATTTTCTAAATGATATGAATTAAGATCTGTTTTATGAAATGTTATATTCTGTATAATGAATGATTTTTCAAGTTTCCAAAATATATTAGTGGCATCCTTAGCACAAGGCCCTAGCCCAGGGGTAACAATACCGTGGTTTATAAGCAAGGCCCTCGCTCGGGGGTAATAATACCGTGGTCTCATGGCCCTTACCCAGAGGTAACAATACCGTGGTTCAAGCAAGTTACAAGTTTTCTCGGTACCGGAGGTTCCTTATGGAACTAACAAGCATGATAACGCTAATGGATGTATCACGTATGATTAAGCGTGAATTTTGTTCTTAATATAAAGCTTGAACAAGGATATGAATACAAGTCTGTTTTGTTATGAATCCTGATTTCTGAATCTGTTAGGGACATCATTCATTTAAACCCTTTACTCTGTTATTATTCACTAGACTTCCGCTCACCATTTATATTATGTATGTAGGTGAGCAAACACGCAACCAGGCCTAAGTTGCCGCCTAGAGTTTTAGTGTCAGCCAGCCATCGTGCATCCTGTGGCGGTTCCCTTTTTGTGATCTCTTCAAGTTTTTGGAGTCTTTGGGACTATTGTATCTTTTAGCGTTTTAAACCTGTTTGAACATGTTTTGGAAAGATCTGTATATGTGGCTTTGGTGATGTAAGACTAATGTATATTTATATGACGTCACTTATATGTATGTTAGTTTGTTTTTAAGATTTCTATCTCGCATTTGTTAACACAACTCTATCGACAATGTATATTTTCTATATTTGCTTTCGAAGCCCCCTTACTATATGTCCTTCTGTTAAGAGGCCTTTGGTAATCCAAGGATTACTGGCCGGTCACAATGCTAAACCTATAGGGATGGGTATGGGTCGTAACAGAAGAGCAAGACGATATGCTACGGGGCTAATATTTTCCAGTATTTCAAATGGTTCGACGTAACGCGGATTCAACTTCCCTTATTTTCCAAATCGAATGACTCCCCTTGTTGGTGAGATTTTTAAGAAAACGTGCTTTCCTACTTGAAATTCCAAATCTCATCTCCGCATATCCGCATAGCTTTTCTAGCGGCTTTGAGCAGTGCGAATTTGTTATTAGATGAGTTGAATTTTATCACTCGTTATTTACACGATTTCAGGGCCTAACAGTTTCTTGTCTCCGACTTCTGTCCAACAAAAAGATGACCGACATCTCCTTCCATACAATGCTTTGTATAGTGCCATTTCAATGCTTGCTTGGTAGCTGTTGTTATAGGAGAATTCCACTAACGGTAGGTTATCATCCCAATTTCCTCTGAGGTCTAGCACGCACACACGTAACATATCTTCCAAAGTCTAGATTGTTTTTTCAGATTATCCATCAGTTTGTGAGTGATAAGCAGTGCTAAACTTCAATGTTGTTCCCAAAGCTTTTTGCAATTTATTCCAGAAGTGAGATACGAAACAGGGATCTCAATCAGACATGATTGAAACTGGAGTACCATGCAATCGAACAATTTCTTTGATGTACAAAGTGGCGAACTTAGTAAGGGAGTACGTGATTCTGATTGGTAAGAAATGCGCCGACTTTGTTAATCGGTCTACTATAACCCATATTTCATCATTTTTCGAAACTGACTATGGTATCCCGACCACGAAGTCTATAGTAATGTGCTTCTATTTCCATTCAGGAATAAGAAGTGGTTGTTGCATTCCTACGGGTCTCTGGTGTTCTGCTTTGACACGTTGACACTGCAGGCATTTGGATTTCAATTTTAACAAACATATCCATGGGTTTCAATTTAAGCAAATAAAGTTCAAAAAATAATCCACGTAATTGACACATTAACATAACCATAAAACATAAATTATATAAAATAAATTGTAATAACTCAAAACATTCGTAAAATATATTATGGTCAAAATATAATATTACTCACCTTATTATTGACCCTTAGCCTTTACCTTACTATTATTGTTTACTAGTATGCTACACATGCTCTGTATCTATGTATCTTTTTGTTCATTTCTGAAGCTCAGCGACTCACTATTTATAGGGGCATATGCATAGTCATGTGGCAAGTTTTGCCACCACGTGTCACTTAATCTATTTGCCATCTGCTCCTTCCCTATGTGACTTATCCAGGTGACTTATCCTAACTAAATATGCATACATAGGGTGGTGACAGGCCGTGTATATCCCATTTTTTTTTTTTTTTACATTTCACTTCATCAGCCATTCAATATTTTATTACACTCCAATTATAGATATATATAGATATATATATATTCATGGTTGTGGTGTAATGGATTTATAAATACTCTCTCGTCCAAACAAAACTCTTTAATCCTCTTCCACCCTCTTGGTTTTCCCTCCCACCTTTTTGATTATGACTCTTCCTTTTATATTGTTTCTCCGGGACCCTCTAAGGGCCCATTGCCTTTTCTTGGGCTTGATCTCATTTCTGGGCCTTCTATACAGCCTATAGGGTATACGACTTCAACGGCCCTTCAACTTGGTTGTAGTCAGCTACAGCTCTCTATTGGGCCTAGCATGGCCGACTTGTCTGCGGCCAGCTGATGGACTTGGTATGGCCGACTTGTACTTGGCCAGTTCATAAATCTCTGAATTTCATTTATTCGGCCACCACAATTCTCTTCCAAACATCCGATTAACATCTGTTATTCGGCGTGGTCGACCTCTATACTTTTCGGTATATAAACTTGCACAGACCTCGAAAGTTGGAAATACGGTGCATGCGGGCCTCTGAGTACTGATACCTCAGATCAGACGCGATATGGAATCATCATTGCTTCCCACCTCTTCGTAGTTTGACATTCATTTAATGCGATTTGAAATTTGTATATGTTAAACCTTGGCTCTTTGGCATTCTTCGCTCTATTCTTCCTTCCTCCTTACAAGACTCCTGCGTTTTCAACTTTGCTCCATATCGCTCATTCGCTTTGCTTCCTCGTTCTGACCTGTAAGTCCCTCGCTCTTTTCCACTTTTGTTCGCAGTCCAATTCCTTTGTGTATTTTTATTTGTATATCTTCTATTCCGTCTGGAATGGAGACTCATTTGAAAGCTCTCCTCTTTGAGGAGCGAGTTTCCGCCTTCCCTCGTCATTTTTCGATCCTAGACAATGTCCACCTATCCCTCGTTGCAAATAGTGTGGTTGACATGGAGAGGGTTGATGTGAACACCATTGTCTTCTCTCTCCTACCAATTGCTGAGGGTGGGGTCCATTTCCCCCTTACACCATTTCCTCAGAATTTTTCTGCGTTACTAGGGGCTCATTCCCTCTCAGCCCAATGTGAATTTTTACCATATAATCATGAGCATATTGGAATTGAACTGCCGACTTGGTCTTAACCTGGGAATCCCAACTATTCGGCATTGCTATGTCATGACGAAATCAACTGGTCGTCAAGGGCCGTTAGTTTCTTAGAGCTAAGGACATAGATCACCACTTGGTGACTATGCTTGCCAGCTCTGGAAAAAGAGTGGACGATGTTATGGTCACCGTTCGAGGCAATTGGGAATTCGGCGAGGGAGAAGATTGCCAAGACCCTGTGCCGAGAGGGAAGGGTGAGCCAAGTGGTTGAACGTAATTACTAGTTAAACGTTATATTCGGCGCTAACAGATTACTAACTAGTTTTGTTGTGCAAGTAACGACTTGAAGAGAGTGTTCTCATATTGACAGACGAAACTATTCTTAATTAGGTGAAGATGGTCCTTAGGTACAAATGGCGCACCAACCTTCAAGGACAGGGGCGTACCGCGTATATTCTGTTAAGATATGACCCAACCTACTCAATGTTTTCGGCGGCAGATCATATTCCCGTACTGAGGGGAGATCAGCAATTTACGGCACTTATATTCCCCAACTTCAAGAGCCTAAGAGAGATTGGCCTTGAGGGTTCAGATGCCGAAGAGGCCAAACTGGAGGGCTGTTTACAAAAAGAAAGTTCAAACGCCGAAGACGCTGGACAAGGGGGCCATTTAGAAGAACAAGAGTTTAAACAAGGAAATTGAGTTGGCCTTTGAGCAACTTAACCCAAAGGGCAACGGCTAACCCTCTACTTCTAGCTGAATGGCGATTACTTCTCTAGAGGATGACATCTTTACTGAATTAGGAGATGTACCTGGGGCCGATTCTGAGGAAATAGGCGAAGAGTCACTTGCCCAGTTTTTTAGATGAAGGAATGCCAAGAAGATGACGGCAAGAAGGAGAGCCAGTGTTGGGGAGGAGGACATAGAAACTCCCCCTCCAGCGGCCATTCTAGAAACAACGCATGAGTTAATTGTGGCTGTTGACGTCCCTGATCGGTCCCTGATCGGCAACCAATGGAAACTTCAGTCTCAGATCAAACCAATCAAATGGGCGAAAAAGCGCCCTGCCGAATTCCTTGTCGAATCACCAGAAGAACTGGCTGATAAACAGCAAAGGATAGAGGCGCTTTCTCTGGACTCAGCCGAGCCATTCATTATCCAGCCAAGAATGAAAAGTGCGCCGGTTCTGGCCAGTGGGTCAGCCATTAAAGATCCCATCGTGGCTTTAAGTGTAGCATCATCGCTTTCGCTTCCATCGGACAAATTGCATTCCGTGCTGAGCCAAACGTTATCTCTATTGCCTTGGCGGCTTAGTCAGCTATATTGGTAAGTAGCATGTACTGGGATGTATCTTTTTATGCCCTTTTTATGTTGACTAATATGACTGTTATATATCATGCTTGTTAGGCGGCGGACAAGATAGTAGAAATGCGTCATCGACATTATGACGTCATGGAGAAACTCAACATGATAAAAGGCCAACTTGAGGGTGAAAGAAATAAGGCCGCTGCTGCGATGGCCAATTTGATAGCGGCGACTACAAAGGCAGAGGGGCAAAGCCCAAAGGGTAGTAGATGAGTGGGGCGAGGGCTGTTGCCGAAGAGGAGAAAGCAAGACATGCTGATTTACTTTGGCGGGCCACCGAGGAGAGGGCTACCTTTATAGACGGCGAGTTGAAGTTGGTCAAAGCAAAGAATGCCAAATTAATAGCCGAATTAGAGGAGTCGAAGAGAGCCCAAGAGCGTGCATAGGCAAAAGCGGCCAAGGCATTTGATGCCGAGAGAGCTTAAAGCCAAAGAGTTATATACAGACGAAGCGTTGAAGTTTGAAAACTAAGACTTCAAGCATGGCTGGCTTAAGGCCTTGGCGGCTGCCAAAGTGACTCTCAACCTACCGATTCCATACGAGTAACTGGAAGTTGAACCTCTAGAGTCAGACCTAGAGGACTTTGAAGATAGTTTGTTTATTTTTGTTGTTCTTGTAATTGTATTAGTATTAGTAATGTTTTGTATTAGGGGCGAGTTTTCATTGATAAAGTGATACTTGTTCATATACAGTTTATGAATGAAAAATGCTTGTTCTGAGAAGTAACTTGTGAATGAAAATGAAATTAGTAATGTTTTGCATGCTGTGTTTTTGTATGTTGTGTTTGTGTATGTTGTGATTAGATAAGCAGTCCAAAACACCAAACTAAGCATAAAGCAAGAAACGAACTTCAGAAAATGGTCAGGTGGGGCAGTGGAGTAATTCAGCCTAAGATAGATACGCCGAACAGATTCACAAATCTGTTTTTTGCCCCATTTGAGCATGAGTCCTCCGCTGAATACATTGAATGCCCTCACTGGTCAAATGGGGCAGTGGAGTAATTCGGCCTAAGATAGATAAGCCGAACAAATTCACAAATCTGCCCTTGCCCTATTTCAGTATGAATCCTCCGCCGATTACATTAAATAACCTCAATGGTCAAGTGGGGGAGTGGAGTAATTCGGCTAAAGATGGATAAGCCGAATAGATTCACATATCTGCCCTTATCCCATTTGAGCATGAGTTCTCCGCCGAATACACTAAATAATCTTAATGGTCAAGTGGGGCAGTGGAGTAATTTGGCCAAAGATAGATAAGCCGAATAGACTCATATATCTGCCCTTCCCAATTTGAGCATGAGTCATCCGCCAAAGATAGACGGGGACGGCGAGCGCGTCGTTAGTGGTGCATTTTGTAATTAAACATTTAGGATGGCCGAATAAATGAGATTTAGAGATTCATGAACTGGCCAAGTACAATGGTATTTAATTAAACATTTAGGGTGTTACACCTGAGTCTCTATTTTGTCGGCCAACCATTGTGCCTACTGAGAAGGTTTCGAAAAGAGTTCAATGGTCAAGATTTGTAAACCAAGACATAGCTTAAGACTTTTGTTGTTTCATGACCTGTTCTTTTGTTCTACTTTGTGTTTAATGACAAGGTTGGATGAACGTATATGACGTCATATATGTTTATATATATATACAAGGTTTTAAATTATCTGTCCCCCGTATGTCTGCACAGCTCTATGGACTATGTATGTTTCTATATTTGCTTCATCAGCCCTTTATTATGTGATAATCTATTCAGAGGCCTTTAGTAATCTGAGGATTACTGGGCCGGTTTGCGACGCTAAACCTATAAGGGCGGGTTTTGGGTTGTGACACACAAGTTCATAAACACGCATCTAAATAACCCATTGATTGTCACCTTCAATTTCAATAGAGTTCAAATTAAGAGCTTGGGTCATTAAACAAGCCAACCGAATGGCATGAGCCTCGGCTTGAAGAGCAGACGAGGCCTCTATGGATTGAGTCATTCCCTCAACAAGCTTACCACGTGAATCCTGAACCACAATAGCAATGTTGGCCAAAGAGGAGTGCTCGTAGAAAGCTATATTATAGTTAATTTTAAGATGAGCTCGCCTCCACCTATCAGCGGCAGGTTGATTAGAGGCAGGATGGAAAGAAAACACCAGCTCCTAGTAGAGTGAAGGCGAAATAGCCTTTCATGCCAGGTTTGTGATATTATGTGACACGTAACAAGTGGATCCATTGGGAGGTGATTGAAAACAAATTCATTTCTAGACTTCCAAATAAACCATCCTACAGTGGCCACCTGACTAAAAAGAGTCCTGGCATCTTTTTGAGGCTTATGTTGACAAAGGAAATTATAGGTCCACTGAGCCACATTCGGAATAAAAACCTTTAGTAATTCTGAAAGAGAGATTGCTTCCAACCAAATTGCCTATGTCCAAGAGCAGTCAAAAAGTAGGTGTTCAACTGTTTTAATTCCTTCGAGATAGATAGGACAAGTAGCTATGGGGGGTACACCTTTTATGCAACCCAACTTTGGTGGCTAGAAGGTTTTGACAGGCTCGCCACCAAAAGTGGCGAATTTGAGGAGGTGTATCAAGACTCCAAATGAACCTCCAGAGTGAATCTCTAATGATAATTGACGAAGAGGGCTTGCAATCTTGAAGAGAGTCACATTCACTCTGAGCCAAGTCATAAGCCTGATTTAACTGAATAACAGCTTAAAGAATTTGGATGCAAATCAGGGAATCCTCTCGATGAACTGCAGCAATGTGGATGGCTAGAATAGCGTTTGTTTCCCCTGTAGTGAGATAGTGCTGCAAAAAAGATAGATTCCCAAGACTTGTTAGTACGATCAATTGCATCAACAAAAGTATCTTATGGCCCTTAACTGTCACGACCCCAACCGCCCCCTAGAAGGTCGGCGCCGAGATGGCCAGTAATCCGAGATTACCAAAGGCCTCTTACAAGAATTCACACACAAACAGAGTATACATATGGGGCTTACAAAATGCGGAAGCAATAAATTAACATACGAGCAGTCCATAAGAGCAGTGCTTAAGTTGGATGAAATGACATACATCTATTGATAGCTTCAATACAACAAAGAGAGTACATAAATTACATCTTGACAAAAAGGCTTCTCGGCCATCAAATACAAAATACAATGAAATAACTAAGAAGCATGATCTTCAAGATGTTTGCAAAATGCGAATCAAAACACATCGGCAAAAATACATCGGCAAACACATCTAGGCGTCGCCGCCCTGCTCATCACCTACATATATATATAGAGAGGGTGAGCTTGGATACTCAGTGAATGGCATAAAGCAATAAAGGTTTTACATGAATGATATCCGAGATCTTTTTAACAAATCAGTACAAGGCATACATCAAGTCGTCCCATCAAATCTTTCAAGTTTCAAGAGATGCTTATTAACATCAATATAATACAAGAGATGACAATCCGGACAAGCAAACCCACGTGGTAAAACCGTCAGTGGCAAGGCAAGACAAGACAAGAGAGATCTCTAAACAAGAATGTCGTTGCATTATAGTCCCCGACACTAAGGACTTGTGCCACAAGTGCTTAAAGTCCCCTGGCACGTACGGGACTTCCAAACTTTGTGCTACAAGTGCTTATAGTCCCCTAGCACGTACGGACTAGTGCCACAAGTGCTTAAAGTCCCCTGGCACGTACGGACTTCCAAAATGTCATCCAAACAAGATATAATACTTGGTACACAAAAATAGGGATAATCATTCATGCTTACAAATACTTTCTAAAACAAGGCAAAACAAGGCTTTGATCAAAACACTTTAACATAGCTTTATTAAAATGCCACTCACATAATTCTGCAGACGTCGGGGTCAAAGCGAGTCCAAGTCCTACAATCACATGGCGAGTCTATTGAATACACTTTTTAAACAAGCTTCATATGCATGCAAATGATCTCGGCTTTCGCCCCAAAACTAAGTCAAATCATGTCAAACACTGTTTCTCATTTCGGAAAACACACTGGGTACCATCCAGGTCATGCCGAGGTCCCACACCACCTCGCCGAGGTGTGGTCCTGAGGCCCACATACAAAACGAACTCGGGGAAAACCTGGGTTTCCCCCTTGAACAATGCAAAGACAAGATCATCAAGAACATGCATGCTGAAAACATAACTTGTTTGCACCCAAAACTAAGATTTCATGCCAAGGCCTCGAAAACATGGACCTGGGTACCCGTACTGGAAGATTATATGAAAACAAACACGGAAACATGCATCTTGATGTAAACTTTCGGATCAAAACGAGGTTTTCCTCAAGAACATACATGAACATCATTTTCCTTTTTCAAAACCGACTTCAAATCGATGCATGGCGTACAAAACAAACTCAATCATGCAATGCAGCTGGACAAACAATAAAAGTAATCAAAGGAGAGCAAGAATCTAACCTCAAAACTTAAATCCAACAGTTCGATCTTCAAGGATCAAGCTCGAACTCCACTTCTCTCTCTAAACTCTCTTCTCCCTCTTTTCCTAGAGCCTCTCTCTCTAACACAAAGATTTGGGACAAGAATGATTGTTTCTAAGTCTGTCGGCTGCTTTAGCCTACAGCTCGGACATGTGGCAACGGTTGGTTAGCTCTATTCGAAAAGGTGACTGATTGAAAGGACAAGACTCTGACAAAGCGTATCCAACAAGCTACCCAGTAAAACACTCCGGCGAGTAATGACATCGGCTAACAACAAGATCTCGGCAATCAATAACATCGGTCAAAGACGAAACTTCGGCAACAGGGTAACAAAGACATCGGCTAGGGAGGACGACATTTGACTAAGCTGTGCCACACCTTGGCCAGGGTGTGCCACACCTCGGCCTATGTCATACCTGCCCGGGAACAAAGGTCACTAGTGTAAGATACCTTGGCTAGGTAGTGATATCTCGGCTATAATGCCGGGGTGAAGGTGAAGGTCAACCAGGTGGTTCCAAAATGGTTCTGAGCACAAGGTTCAAAGGTGGTCTAGGCTCAAGGTGACCTCGGCTAAACACACACACTAATAAGGAACATAGCATCAAGTATCACTTATGCAAGACAAGTCAAGAATGCAAGGCAAGTCAAGATTTAGAATGCAAGCTCAACAAAGCAAAGTCATATAAAATGCATATGAGTATAGTTAAGGCAATGTGAGGGTTATTACATTAACAGACGGAATCCAACTATGGTCCCAAAATTAATGCGCTCACTATTATGAACCTGCCATCGAAGTCCCTTCATTAGAAGATCTCGACCTTTAAGTAAACTAACCCATACCCAAGATGGTGAAGTCCCTCGAGTAGCCTGACGGAAACTGGAGTTTGGGAAATAAAACCCTTTGTATATCTTGGCCCAGAAAGAGTTTGGATTAGTGATAATCCTCCATCCTTGCTTAGCTAGCAGGGCTTGGTTGAAACTGCGAAAATCTCTAAAGCCCATACCTCCCCTAACTTTCACCCTAGTCATGGTGGACCAATTTGCCCAGTGTATGCCATGATTCTCAGGACCATCTTTCCACCAAAAGTTTCTGATGAACGAATTAAGTTTATGGTAGAGACTTTTAGGTAATTCAAAGCATGCCATGGCATAGGTGAGAAGTAATTGTACAACTGATTTTATCAGTACTTCCTTCTCTGCCTGGGATAGCAATTTTGTCTTCCATTCTTGAAGTTTAGCAAGAGCTTTCTCTAACAAGAAGAAGAACATTTGAGCTTTTGATCTACCCCATGACCATGTGAACTTATTTTCGGGGTCCTGTTTTGATAATATAAATGATTCGCATTTTAAGGTTCACCGAGTATATTATTCCTATAAAAAATCAAGTCAATCGGATAATGGGAACCATGTGTTTTGATCAGTTTTGTATGGGAAAAAAAACATGGACGGTAAAAAAAAAAAACGGTTCATACAAAATTGATTTGAACACATAGTTTCCAGTATCCGATCGACTTGATTTTTTTCAAGAATAATGTACTCGACAAATTCTAAAATGTTAACGGTTTGAATTATCAAAATGAGATCCAAAAATGAGTCCATTGGACCAGACTAGACTGTCTAGTCTGATTACGGACTAAAGACGGTCTAATCCTAAAAATTATTTGATGGTTTTGGAGCAAAGTTCACATGGCACTCCAATTTGATTTTTATTGATTAATATAATGAGACTCAATACTTTTTGTTCAATTTATGAGAGACAATATGACAAGTATCATTTGTTGAATGGTGGGAAATATTCATAGTGATAGTTTTTGTGAAAATTATTCATGATCCATTGAAATTACTCAAAGAATGGTAAAATATAAGTGCCCTTACAATGGTACACTTCACAAATCACAAATAAGAAGTGAGGATCCCTTGGGGTGTTTTGGGAACTCGATTTTTAGCCACTTTTTTAGGTTTGTAGCAAAACTTAAAAGTTGATTTTTTTGTATTTAAAGATATATGGGAAGTTGGTTTTTAGCCACTTGTGAAATTACAATTCTATCCCTTTATGGGTCAAAATGTGCTACATGGGTGAAATTGTAAATATTTTACATTGAATAGGGGTAGTTTGGTCATTTTATTGTGATTTGACATCATAAACAAATATTAATCAAAAAATTCAAAAATAATTTTTTACTAACTTCCAAATCATTTCTGTAAAAAAGCCAAAAGTTTGGTTAAAAGTCAAAAAATCACTTTTTACCATATTCTCAAAATAGGCATCCAAAAAAAAAAAAAAAAATCCAGTGTAGTTTTATGTTTTTAAAAGTAATTTTTTGAATTTTGAATTTATATTTTTAATAATTTTTTTAAAAAAATTAGATTCACTTAATCTTAATATATGTAAAAAGTAAAAAAAAAAAATTGTAAAAAAAATCTTTAAAAAGTTCATTGAATAAACAAAATACGAAAATGTATTGAATTTTTATTTTTATTTTTTTGTACTTTTTGTATTTGGTGAATTTTTTAAATTTTTTCACAAATATTATACTTTTTAAAGATATTTAGATTAGGTGTATCTAAAAAAAATTTAAAAAAAATTGCATAAAATATTTTTAAAAAGCACTAAAAATAAAAAAATATGAGAAATAAAAAATTTAATTTTCTGAAAAGTAAATTTAATTTTTGAATGGTGGCACTTCACAAGGCATGAAATTGCTTTGATGTGCCCAAACAAAACGTAAACAATCCATCTCCCTCTCTTTCTCAAAGAAGAATTTCCAAAGCATCCACAACAACACAAATGTTCACACATAGAAACATTTTTTGAGATTGTTGCTGTAAACACACGCCATTACTTTTATTCTTTGTACAACCCATAATTATGGAATAATCTCCTCAATGAACAAATAACTTTTTCTCAAGTAGACAAAGGTTTCCAAAACAATTCCCCCATTCAAGTGTCCCACTTTCTAGTGGGGTGCAAAAGCAAAACTGACATTTCCGTGATGTTTGGGACTCGGATTTGGACATTCATATGGTATGACTCAAGATTTATTTGGAGATTAGATGGATTGAATTTAAATCATCTTATCTTAAGATTAAGCGCGAATAGTCTACTTTTTTATCTTCTAAAGAGATCTCAATTGTTATTGATATATACATGATATGTTAGATATAACATTATATTGAGTAAGGTTATCATATTATCTAATTCTCTAACATTGAAGAACAAGGAAGAGTCTTTGTATTGCGTGGGTTAAGGCCAAGTTTGGAATGTCTTGAAAAGGATAAAATGTCAAAAAGTTACCTCAAAAGTTAAAAAGTTATCACTATTTACCAAAAAAAATATTAAAAAATTAATTTAACACATCATTACATTTCACACAGCACTGCGGTCCAACAGGCAGAGGTGACTTTTGGGAAAAATTGTACGGTTTTAGGTGCACAAATAACACGGTGATGTTCGGCCCCTAAGGGCCATCATGGGTCCCGTTTTAATAATCTGAACCGTTAATGTGGAACTCGTCGAGTACTACATGCCTGTAAAAAATCACTTTGATTGGATATCGATAAATATATGATCAAATCAGTTAAAATTTATAAAATGGATGGTGTTATAGTTAACGGTTAAAAAAAAACTAATTCGATCAGGTAGCTATCGATATCCGATCAACGTGAATTTTATACAAGCACATAGTACTCGATGAGTTCTACACATTAAACGGTTTTGATTAGCAAAACGGGACCTGTGGTGGGCCCCCATGGGCCGAACAGTACCTTCAATTCAATGCCCGAAAATTAGGGAATCATATCCCAGGTACACTCTGCACACGCTGTCCTCAATTATCTCACCGTACCGCCTATTTCCTCACAAGCTTCTCCTATACACTAATTTATACAATTTTTTAATACACATTTTTTCATAAAAAGTCAAAAAGTTATCCCAAACAACCATATTTTTTTTCTCAACTTTTTAATCTAAAACTTCAAAAAGTGCACTTATTTAAGACACCCCAAATAACCCCTAAAAGTGTTAACACTCATTGTTGTAGCATTACTCCCCTCCATCAGTCAGAGGTTCAAGTTTGTCATTGAAGACACATAATTCACCAGTTACGATCCTTAAAGTGGCTATTACTCCCCTCCATCAGTCAGAGAGCTAAAGTGGCTATTTTTAGTCACAAAAAACAAAACATCACATCCAATCCATAATCATTACACTCTTCTCTCACAAAAAAAGTCAAAAAAGTCAAAAAGCCCTTTCCAAACCAACATTTTTTAGCCCAGGCTAAAATAGCCAAAAAATCCAAAAAGCCAAAAAGCCGACCAAATTCCAAACGGAGGCAAAATATGTCTGAATCTATTATTTTCGCTGTGTATTAAGTTGCTATAATATGGCTTGAAAGAGAGATTGGAGGGGACTTTTAATTGGTAATTTTCTAGGTGTGACGCCCCAAAAGTCTTTTTTTTAGGAACATCATAGGAAATTAAATAACAAAATAATTTATTATATTGAAAATTTAACATCTTAATAGGAAAATTTCAATTCTCAAACAACTAAAAGTTTAACAACACTAAATTATAAAAATTAAAATTAAATTAAAAGTCCAAATACAACATTAAGTAACATTATAACATCCTTAATCATTAATACATAAGGTCATAAAATTTTATTTTGCTAAAGTCATGGCTTCAAGTTAGTCAAGGCTCTATATTAGCAGCGGCTCCAATTTCAGCTTCCACTCATTCCTCGTCAAAATCTGGTATAAAACGCTAGGGTAACAAAATAATATGCCATGAGTTTTGAAACACAGTAAGAAAACATAACAAAGCTAACTTTTTTTAAGAGAAAATAATCAGATTAATAATCATGGCAATTAAGAAAAAATAACGAAATTAATAGAATAACAATATAACAATGATTAAAATAATTTTAACAATTTTAATAGTTTAGGTGACACTCAAAATCTCACCAAAGAGATTTTCTTACCAACCACTATGACCACGGTTAATTTGAAATCCCCCCTTGATCAAATATTCAAGGTGTTACCAACTGTAAGTACCAAAGATGCACACACCTAGAGTTATATACCCAAGTCGGTAGCATCTGTGGTCTGCTCCAAGGGAACAGTCTGTCAGGGGTACATAACCTCCATGCGTGCCACCCACACACTCACCCTTATCCCAAAACCAAATACCGATAATGATTCAGATAAGTCTCGTGCCATCTTAGGGTTTCACGGCACAATTATGTAAAAATTATCAAAAATCAGGGCTCACCCTAAATTACCGGTATGAACCCTCAATTCTTAATTTGGTACATGTCATTAATCATTTTAGTTAGTTTTTATATTAATCACAAATAATTACAAATTTCAATCACCATAAGTGTTATACCATTTCATTAAAATTCTCACAGAAAATATTACACATATGTTATACAATGATCAATCAATGTACAAAATTATAATAAACAGTTAAATTAAAACATGGTATGAAATGATAATTTTAGATACTTAAAAGTGAACCACAATCACATACATGCGTGAACTACTAATTTATAGGATTTATTAATTGGAACTAGCACAATATTATTTTTAGTCCTAATAAATAATTGAAGTAATAAGCTTGGTTCCTTCTCAATTTGCCTAGAAAAATTTCAGAACATACTTTTCGTAAGTAAAATTATAAATAAATTATTTATAGAATTCTAAAATTCATGAAATTACATGGAATATTCAACAAACATGTTTATGGTCATTTTCCAGAAATAAATTCCCAAAAATAAGTTATAAATAATTCTGTAAAATTTCAAGAAATTCCATGACATAGATTCGTCACATTTTCTTAAAATAATTCTACACTTAAATTTATAAATCAATTCCATAATCTAAAAATTTATTATGAAACTAGAGTTCTCAAATTTCTTTTTTATTTATAAATTACCAGATTTGGTTTAATATAGGATTTTTTATGATTTTTCAAACATGCAGTACAGTTTCAGATTTAATTAAAATTTTGTATAAATTCGTACAAAACTAGAATAATTGTTACAAAAATTCCTGGATGAATTAGACATCATTCTTTACAAATTTGTAGAAGAAATCATCTCAAAATTTTGAGTATAAAATTGTCTAAAAATTCGTACAAGTTTTTCGCAGATTTAAGAGTCATATAACCAAATCAAATAAAATTTTTAATCATCTCTTTAATGGCAGAAACTATACATACAAGTCTAATTTCAAAATTTCACCATGATTTTAAGACTACTAATAATCTTCAAATATTTGATATACAAATCACAAAATTTACATACAACTATAAATAAAATTCAATCTACAATCATATGAACACAAATCTGAAAATTTCAACCAAAAAAAAAACTGAGAGGATTTTCTTACTTAATAGTAAGATTGAAATGGGTATGATGAAATGGTAGGAAAAATTATAAACTTCTTTGATTTTCTACTCTTCTTCTTCTTAGCTTGCTCACAGAATTTTTTTATATATTTTTTTTATTTTATTTTCTTCAATGAGAGAAGAATGCAAGCATATGTATATATATATAGAAGTTCATCATCGAGGCTCTCTCTCTCTCTCTCATCATTCTAATAAGTCCCATCATATCTTCCAATTCCAAGATATATAATGAGCCTATTTCCCTACTATTACATGCATGCATACAAGTGTTGGCGATTAATCCCCACACTGCCACCTTACATTTATTTATTTATTTGTGTGAATTTTTTAAAATTAATTAATTCAACTTTTCAACTAAGGTATTTATTAAAGATAATTATTATATTGAATTCTCATTAAATTAAATTATAAATAATAAAATATTAAATACTCACAAAATCATTATTAGTGATTGAATTGGATTGACTTAAAACTAACTTATCCATTAACATATATTTTAAAGGGAAAGTTACCAATAAATCCTAAATGTTGAGATTGTACTCCATTTGATCCTAATATATATTCTTATGATCTATTTAGTCCTTTGTATTGTCAAATGACATAAATACCATTTAATATTTAATGTTTAATGTGTGAAGAATTTCCAATTAAATTTACACGTGGCATGTTAATTGTGTTTGATAGGTGCCCACAAAACTGAAAAGTACACCAATGCCTTTATTACTTTCTTACGTTTGGGAGGCTGAAGCACGTGCCACACATTTGGAAGAGAGACCCAGCAGACACCCAGATAGACATGCATACACACAGCCAATTGTGATCTCTCTCTCTCTCTCGGCTTGGAGAGGGAGACCATACACACACAGACCAAAAGCAGCTCTCTTCTCTCTCTAGATTCCTAGGCTTCTCTCTCTCTCTAAGAACACACACTCAACAAACACAAACACACAGCACAACATTCACACACTCTTTCCCTACCATTCTCACCATCAATACACGGCATACAGGCACACACGAGACCCATGCATGACACACACACCCACACGATGCACAGGGGGGACTGATCACTCATACACACAGATGCACACACGGGCTTAGGGAGAGGGAGAAGATACCATTAAGAGCCACCCATGCACACCTACACACAGACTCTCAACCTCTCCCTCTCGGCACCTCTCTCTCCCTCTCTCGGGGTTGGGGGGGGCTCGGAGAATGATGAGCACTTCTTCACTTTTCTGTGGAAAGACCAAGCTTCACCAAACACATGCACAACACACACCCTCACCACACCACCACTGCCATCCCATACACAACACATCATACACCCATTTACATAACCCAACACACGGCTCTCTCACCTCTCTCTAACTGGGTCTCTCTCGGAGACACCCGACCACACAACTCACACACCCAGCACCTCTCTCTCACTCACGACCACACAGATGCCATCGCCATTCTCTCACTCTTAGCATTCTCTCTCTCGCACATCATACACACAACATACACACACAGATGGCCACACCATACACACAACACACACACACAGAGCACAGCACAGACCAAACCCATATTTCTCTTCTCTCTCTAAGACACACTCAGCGCATAACACACACACACTGATACATGCACACACACACAGTGACCCATACACACACAGCGCCATTGGTGCCTTCGCCGGCGACACAGATTGGTCTGTGTCGTCTCCGATCAATCAATCAAACAAAAGCCTTTCCGATCAAGAAACCCAGCCACACAGATGCCATCGCCATTCTCTCACTCTTAGCATTCTCTCTCTCGCACATCATACACACAACATACACACACATATGGCCACACCATACACACAACACACACACACAGAGCACAGCACAGACCAAACCCATATTTCTCTTCTCTCTCTAAGACACACTCAGCGCATAACACACACTGATACATGCACACACACACAGTGACCCATACACACACAGCGCCATTGGTGCCTTCGCCGCCAACACAGATTGGTCTGTGTTCTAGGGTTTCTATTGGCGATCGTTGTGGGGAGAGAAGAGAGTTTTAAAAATAAAATAAAAAAGAAAAGAAAAATTTTCTGATGTATTGTTTAAAGGAAAGCCACGTGAAAAAGGGTATAATTGACCAATACATATTAGCAAAAAAGGAAAAAAGGATCAAGAAGACTATATTCTCTCACTGATAGGATCAATCAGAGCAACAGACACGATGATGGGATCAAATGGTGTAACTGTTTGTGGGATGGGATTTATTGGTAAATATCCCTATTTTAAATAGACTTTAAATAAAAGTAATTTATTATTCACGTCTTATGATGCAAAATTATTATTATTATTATTATTATTATAAAATAATTAAATGTGAGTTTTCACAATAGGAACACTTTTTCATATTATTTCTTGTTTCTTAATAGTGTGTTTGATTAAAAAATATGGATTGAACTTACAATACCATCATATTGTTAGTCTCCCAAACTAGTGAGATTAACAATACCATGTCTCACAACATTGCCCATTCCATGATCGTAAACTCAGTTACATCACAACATTTAAAGACAAAAAATAATTATTTCTCTCTTATCCCATACTATATTATAATCAAACACAATACAAATGCAGCATATATGATCTCATCTTTTATCCTACTTATTACTAAATTCAATCTTAGTCCCAAAGTATTATCTGTGTGGGTTATTTTTCTCGGCCACACTGCCTATCTTAGTGAGTCAGCAGTAGTAGCACAGGCAGAATAGATGGAACAAGCAATAACACAAAGACAAGAAGGATTTACGTGGTTCGGCAATAATTGCCTACGTCCACGGGTGCGCCGAGGTGTTTCACTATGAGTAATAATAGGAATTACAATTCACTCTCAGTAACTTTCTCACTTTCTGAGTATATGAATAAGTATTACAATTGTTGTATCTCTATCTCTTCGTCTGTTCCAGAATGAATTCAGTCCCCCTCCTTCGTTGTTCTCCATCTCAATATATACACACTCATTGAGATGGAGAAGCTCACAGCTTTTGAGCTGTCTTGCCAGCCCACTAAAACACTTTCAGCAGCTTTCCAGACAAAAGCTGCGGATTCCTTCCCACTTCTGCTAGTGGCCTCGTGGGTGCTTCTTATGGCCTCGAGGCCAGCTTGTTGGTGAGATAATGGCCTCGTGGCTATCTCTGCTAGGCTGGAAATCCACCTAACAGAGATAATATTTAATAATATAAACCTCGGCTTACTCTTCTGCGGGTAGTTCGGCCTTTGTATGTTAAGCCGAGGTTCGAGGCCTTTAGCCCAGATTGAGATGTCTCCTGAGTTTTACCTCGGCAAATAGTAGAGTTCCTTGGCAAGAATCTTACTGTGACACATAGCACCCCGGGTGACACGTCGGCATCCCCTTGCCACGTGTTGAGTCCCAGAAATATATCCCCACAACTGCCCCCTAAGTTCTATTACCTCGGCAAACTGAGGTGATGGAACTTACATTGAACTTCTTTCTCGTACCTCGGCTTCAGAACTTCTAGCCGAGATCATTTACTTCAGGCCGACATGGCTTCGTTAAACTCCAATCGATTCCCATTCGCGCATGAGCTGTCATGCATCACTTCTCAACCGTTCCGATGACGCGTTTCATTCTCAGTGGCCCGTGTTGCTGACGCGCCCACGAGCCGTCTTTTCACTGCAGCGCCGTCTGACGCCTGCGTTGCCCTAGGCGTCATTATTGCAGTTTTGCCGCCCTTTCAATTTTTAACAAAACAATTCGTTTCTCTCTCCTTCTTTCACTTTTGCATTCGAACCCTTTGTTTTCTCTCTCTCTCTTCAGCCCTTTCTTCTCCAAAGCTCTTTCCTCCTCCGAATCTGCCATTTCTCTTGCTCGAAGCTCTGCAACTGCCTTCGTCTGCCATTTCCGTGAAACTATTGCTGCTGCTGTTTCCGTTACCTGACCTCGGCGAAGCTCATCCCGGCCTCACAATTTCTGGTAAGCCTCCGTTCCACTCTTTTCCAGTTTCTGCTTGTTTTCTGAAATTCCTTGCATCTACTGTTCTGTTTGCCATT